>VDFB02121571.1:0-85459 GCA_007258455.2 Sequoia sempervirens | reverse complement strand
AAAATCTTTCATCAACGATTGAATGAAAGACTTTGAGACTAATCGCAAAATTACAATAAAGGATAAAAAGAAATGTCGATTCTCAAAAGATCAAAGACTATGATGTCGGGAATCGGGTATCGAAAGGAAGGCTTAAGGCTTATGAGGGAATTATGGTAAGAGATAGGAGGATGGTCGATCATTGAAGCTTGAAACTCCAATACATGTCTTGAAGGATTTCATCAAAACTTCTATGATTGAAGGAAATGGAAGAAGAACATGAAAGCAATAAGGGCTAAGAGTTAAGACCGACGACCGAAACCTGAAACACTTATACTTATGCAAGTGATGGATTGGAAGGGAAAAGAGGTACGAACTCATGAGTGATAGAGAAGGTACACAAGCAAGCAAACAATCATATGTTCAAAAAGTTCAATACTTAACCTTTTTTAGATTTTTTGCAAATGGGTCATTTACTGTAGTCTAGAAAAGGAGTAATATAACTACTAGAGGGACCTAAGAATGATACACCATTAATATTTCTCATATCAGTTGTAATTGATGGGAATCTCAAGGGGGTGGTACAAGGTGACAACAAAAAAGCAGTATAAATTCATCAAATTTATATTTGTTAATAGTGGCTCTTGTTGGGGACATGTGTCTCTTATAGGAATAGTGAAAATCGTGATCTCTGGGGTGCACACCAAAAATGGGGAACGACAAGGACTGAGACTATCTTACACAACATCATGACAAACTAGGTTCATGGCTATAGACAAGAAAACCACAACAAACAATATATGTTACAAAGGTTCAAAGAACCTTACATTTAGGAGAAAAAGTGCTTGAGTTATTGACCATGAACTGGAAACTCCATGAAATTTCCATCAAGGCTCCTAAGGTAGAACATTCCTTGACCAAATCCTTCAACAATTTGATAGGGCCCAACCCATAGGGAATCAAATTTTTCATGTTTTCCCTTGTCTTCTAACCTAGAATTCCACATGAGGACAAGATCTCCAATTTGAAACTCCCTCATGACAGCCCTCTTATCAAAGAGGTACTTAACCTTTTGTTATCTCAATAAATTCCTCTCATGGGCATCACTCCTAGTTTCTTCCAATTCTGCCAACTCATGAATTCTTATAAACTAGTAATTCAAGGCTAATTAGTAATTTGGCTTCAACACCATACAATAGTTCAAATAGAATCTTCACAATAGCCTTCTTGTAGGTTACCCTATCTACCCAAACAATAAACTTTAACTTATCATCCCACTTTTTCTTGTTTGCATACAAAGTTTTTTCTAATGATATACATGATGCATTTGTTGCTTCATTCAGCTTGTCCATTTCCTTATGGATGATAAGGTGATGAATGTATTAAATAGATCCCATTTTGTGAACACATGTCAATAAAATATTTGGATCTAAAACACATTGCATTGTCAACAAAAATTCTTGATGGCACGCCAACCCTAGTGATTATGTTATTTAGAAAAAATCCAATCACCGCCTTTGAGGTTGCATTTCTTATTGAGATTGTTTCCAACCATTTTGTAAAGTAGTAAACTTGGCCACCAATATCCACTTGTATCTATTGCTATACCTTTCTATTATTTCCCCTATGAAATCAATACACTATTGTTGGATTGGAGACTCTACTATGATGAGGGCCACACCTCCCAAACCCCATAGAAATCACAACAACATATACCAACACAAAATATGTGAAACAGAAAAAGACTTACTTTCAATTATTTTTAGAAAATGAAATTACAGATTCAAAGCTTACATGCTACAGCCTCATGGGCTTGATTCATTACAACAAAATCAACTCTGAAAAGAAAATCTACTATTCAGAGCCATAATCTGCACTATCAGGGCCACCTCCTACAACCCCCATTTAACCCTTTTTATTTTCCCCAATAACAGCCCTAGAATGTTCTAGAAAGTACAAATTTTCTCTTTTTGTTTTGGCGCCAAAAGTCTGACCGTTTGATTTCTGGCCTAGAAATATTTTTTTATGAAATTCACTTTTTAGAGGACCAAATTCACAGGGCCATAACTTTTGATCCAAGTGTCTAATTCGCTATTATTGCATATCGTCGGAAAGCTCTCGATGAGATCTACAACACGCAAACCCACCATAGGTCGATTCGGCCACCTTTTGAGTTGTTTCGGGGCCTCCAAAATTTTATATTTGAATTTGAAGCTACATTAGAGAAATTTCTCGGGACATAAACTTTAATTTCTCCCAAACCGTGCAAGGTATTGAGGTGATTCTTTCGCGGCCGGAAATATTTTTCTGCTCTGCTCCTTGGGGTGAATTTTCACGTCCATACGAGCATGTTTTGGCTGACTTACTAAAAATAGTAAGTGCCCATTTTTTCCTAGTTTTGACACCTAACAGTCTCATACCCCTTAAGTTCCATCATGGGACTCAAAACAACTAAAGAAAATAAAGAAAACATTTTTTTTTTGGGTGATGCAAGATTGCCCTACATCGATGGATGCTCCTGCATCAGACACCTAGGGTAATTTGAAAAGTGACCCGGTCACTTCTCAGGAGTTAGAGGGAAACCAAGACAGTTAACCTAGCCCTGCACAAACTACATGAATCTTCACTGTGCCTTCTCTCCATTTCACTAAGTACTCATGACATCACTGCTTCTGTGCTTTGCCCACATGACTATTCTGATTTCTTCTATCTTTCCTTCTTTGAAGCAGGTGGCCGGAATTTTCAACTGCTCATTTATTCTCTATATCAATTCCTTTCATAATACTCATCAAATCAAGAACATCGAACATAAAATGTTTATTCCACTAGGCAATCCTCCCTCTAAAGTATCCTCCTAATCATGCTTCGTGGATCTTGCATGGTCCAAACTTCTTTCATCTTTTAACTTACAAAAGCAATTAGAAACCTTCTTCAAATGAACCATGACTTCATCTCCCACCTAGAACTATTTATACCTCATTTTCTAATCTTCCTGAGCCTTATATTGTGAGCTCATCTTATTGATATTTTTCTTCACCTCTTCATGCAAATTCTTCAGCCTCAGCACTACTCTTCTCCCCTTATCCATCTTAATGGTGATTTACCAATGCCTGGTTAAGTGTATCATTGCAAGAAATTGTAGAGACCAAATCCTCAATATTTACCCTCCCAACTAAGTATCCCAGTGTTTCCCAAAACTGCCCACCACCTGTTTGTCCATCGGCCTGGTGGATGGTGTGCAACTAAAATCAAATCTTTTCAACTTCTTTCCATAATATTCCTCCAAAATAAACAACAAATTTGGTATTCTTTTGTCTAAAACTATACTTTGTAAAACCATGTAGTCTCACCTACCTCCTCAAAACAACTGCACAACAACGTCACTATTCTATGACGAATAAAATGCCATCTTTGCACCCATCCACCACCAAATATGGAATCATGCCCTCTCTATGTCCTTGCAATCCAAGAACAAACGCTGCTATCCTCCATGGCCTTCGTGTACGTGTAATGGTTGATCTAGTATCGTCCTTGTTCCTTTTCACCATCTCGACATACCTGCAACTTTGGTATAAACTTCTTCTGCATCCCATTGTAATACACAATACCCTTTACCGACAAGAGTAATGGTCTTTATTCTACTCCCAAAATGTCTGCCCAATCCTCCATCATGCTTCTTTTGATTGGGCCTTTCTCATAGAACTTCCTTGGACGTACAATTGATTCTCTAAATAACATCCTATCTTGGATTAAGAAATTCCAACCATTGCCCTATCTAACAGTTCCAAACAAGTTTCAAAAGCTACAAACCGATCTTCGATACAAACTCTTGAGTTCATTGAACCCAAAAACCTCTATATTCAATTCTATCAACAAATTTTGCCTTCTACTCAATGCATCTACAACTCTATTTGACCTTCCACTCTTGTGCTTCAAAACAAAAGTATAACTCTGCAAAAGCTCAACCTATTTTAAGTGCCTTTGATTCAACTTTCCTTGACTATTGAGATACTGCAAAGCCTGGTGATCAGTATATAAAACAAATTCTTTTGGCAACAAATAGTGTCTCCATTTCTTCAAAGCTTGAACTATAGCATAAAACTCTTGATCATAGACAAAATATTTATTCTTAGCATCATTTAACTTCTCGCTAAAATAGGCAACAGGCTTACCTTCTTGACTCAAAACAGCTCCTATGGCAGTGCAACTAGCATCACAATCTTCTTGAAAAACCTTATTAAAATCTGGAAGTTCCAAAACAGGTTGCTCAGTAACTTTCTTCTTCAACATGTCAAAACCTTTGGCTACTCTTGTAGTCCACTTAAACTCTTTTCTATCCCCTCTCATTAATTCAGTCAAAGGTGCACAAATACTACTGAAATTCTTAATAAACTTTATGTAAAAGCTTGCTAGACCATGAAATGATCTTACCTTTGTAACACTCCTTGGAGTAGGTCATTCAATGATAGTTCTCACCTTCTCTGGATCCATTTTGAGACTCCCTACTGAGACAACAAATCCTAGATACACCAACTCTCTATTCACAAAACTACATTTATTCAAATTAATCAACTACTCCTCCCTTAGCTTCTCAAAAACTCTTCAAATATGCATCGCGTTCTCTCCATGTCTAATTAAAAAATAAGAATAATATCCAAATAACAACAATTTTTCCTAAAAATTTTAATACCTAATTCAGTAAGCTGAATACAATGTACTTTGCGCATTAGTTAGCTCAAAAGGCATGCATTCAACCAATTGCATAAGCCCTCCTTGGTTTTGAAGGTTGCCTTCCATCTCCTTTCTAACGCATCCGTGATATCCAATTTTTCACCTATATCTTCGAAGTACTCAACTCCACTCAAACAATCCATACGTCATCCATTCGCAAGGAGAATGCAGTACTTGGAGGAAGATCTTCATGATATTTCTAATGTTGTACACATCCCTATTCTCATCCTTTCTTGCGTTACCATGTGTAGTGCACATGACTCAAATCCTCTCAATCACCCTTCGCAACAAATCCTTGTAATTTTACCTATTCAACTTTCACTCTATCTTTGGAATCACATGAGCTTCCTATTCAAAAAGGAATCAGTCCATCTAATGACTAATCTTCTGCGAGGAAAACCTCGGGCATTATCAAATAATACCTGAAATTCATCCAACAAATCTGAAATTCTACAAAAAAATTCCTCAAGAGGTATCTTTCTTTATCAACCTAGGGTCAATGCAAACACATAGATCATGTCATGGTTTCTTTCTAGAAATAACCAAACAAATTTTGTGAGCTGTATTACCTTTTCTTCGCTTCTCTTCATGGGCCTCACTATGCGAAGGACCCTTGTCAAAGAATAGGTGTTGGCATGTCCATCGGTATTGTTCATCCATCAAACTCGCCACCTATCTACCCAACAAATATTACACAAAATATCCATAGGCATAATATCAATAATAATGTTCTCACGTAATTTCCAATCTTGAAATTACCATACATTGTTCATTTACCAAGGCTTTATGGTCCTTCTACAACCAAGCAATCTGGTATGGGTCTGGATGCCTTCTTCTCTCCAACCACAACTGACTAACCATTTCTTCTAAAACAAGGCTTTGGCCACACCTATCAATAATGGGCAATACTCTTTACCTTCAAGGCTTACATCTAGTGCAAAAAAATTCCTTCCTTTGAGTTGGTCTTATTCTCCTAATTCAACAAGGCTCTTTCCGGTAACAAGAACTCCTCTCTCTTTTCTACATCTCAGTGTCTTCTATTTTTTTCCCTGAGTTATTGGGGACACCTATAGTTTATGTCCTTTCTTCTCCCAGCTAGGTTCACGTAGTTTCATCTTCACAGCCCTCATCCAAATTTTCCTCTTCCTCTTGTCTCCACTATTTGATCACAGACGCAGAGAAGAGTTTCCTTTCTGGCTTTACTGCTACTAGAGCTCTTTCACCTATTTTGATTCTATTTCGACCACCTAAGACCGCCCACCAGCCCATGGCCTTTCACCTGTTTGTTCCAACCCTTGTCAATCACTTAAACCTTAGAGAAAACTCAGGCATCTCACGTAGGTCATTCTTGCTGCTCTATGTTTGGCTTCAACCTGCTAATATAATCCAGCAACTTTCCTAACTTGCCTTAGAATGTCTTGTCTCAATCGTGACTCCATGAAATTCCTCCTGTATTCTTCTTATCGTCTTGTTCCTTCCCCAAGCTCTGCATCTTCTTGAGAAACTCTAATTTGTAATCGACTGGAATAAATTGTTTCTTCAATTTTGACACCACTCTATCCCATCTGGAAATTTTATCTTTCCCTTGTCTTTCTCTTTCTAAATGGACCTCTTTTCACCATATTCTGGTGTGACCTTTCAATTTTGTCTTTACAACCCTCACTCTGTGAGGATCTTCAATCTCCCCAAACTCAAAAAATTCCTCCATGTCATTGATCTAATCAATCACAGATTTACTCACTGTTGAAACATCCATTTTAGGTCTCTTCCCAAGTTTGAGACTCTGTAGCAATCTTTTCTTCTCCAAGATCCAAGTGATGGCTCTTCATTTCCTCCCTTCATTTCGCTCTTTCATCACATTCTGCCTCATTGCACATCTTTTCTTCAAACCTCTTGTTGCAAGGTCTCTAACTACCTTCTAAGGGCTCTGATTTCATCTCTAGGTGGACCTCCTCCACCTTGGCCTCTACCTCCGCCATGCTGGGCAAGTCTTGGAGGCATCTTGAATTCAACCCACACTCACAGGTCCTGATGCAGCTACCTCACATTCGGCACTCTGTTACAGGCTCAGGAACTCCTGCTCTGATACCACTTGATGAGGGCCACACCACCCAAAATCCATAGAAATCACAACAACCAATACCAACACAAAAGATGGGAGAAAAAAAAAGACTTACTTTCAATTATTTTCAGAAAATGAAATTACAAATTCAAAGCTTACATACTACAGCCTCATGGGCTTGATTCATTACAACAAAATCAACTCTGAAAAGAAAATCTACTATTCAGAGCCACAATCTGCACTATCAAGGCCACCTCCTACAACCCCCATTTAACCCTTTTTATTTTCCCCAATAACTGCCCTAGAATGTTCTAGAAAGTACAAATTTTCCCTTTTTGTTTTCATGCCAAAACTCCCGCCGTTTGATTTCTAGTCTAGGAAGAATTTTTTATGAAATTCACTTTTTAGAGGACCAACTTCGCAGGGCCATAACTTTTGATCTAGTGTTTGATTCGCTATTATTGCATATCATCAGAAAGATCTCAACGAGCTCTACAACACATGAACCCACCATAGGTCGGTTCAACCACCTTTTGAGCTGTTTTGGGGCCTCCAAAGTTTTATATCTGAATTTGAAGTTGCATTGGAGAAATTTCCCCAAACAGAAACTTTAATTTCTCCCAAACCATGTAGAGTATTGAGGTGATTCTTTCGCGATCAAAAATATTTTTTTGCTCTGCTCCTTGGGGTAAATTTTCACGTCCATACGAGCCTGTTTTGGCCAACTTACTAAAAATGGTAAGTGCCCATTTTTCACTATTTTTGACACCTAACAATCTCATACCCCTTAAGTGCCATCATGGGACTCAAAACAACTAAAGAAAATAAAGAAAACATTTTTTTTGGGTGATGCAAGATTGCCCTGCACCGCTGGATGCTCCTACATCATACTGAAATTGTTGTAAGGGGAAATGCACCTGCAAATTTCAAATTGCTAGAAATTTTTTGGCAAGCATCACATCCTTTTACAAACTTGGCCACATCCCTGAATAATGTGGGCCACCAATAACCCATCCTCATAATCTTATGAGCGGTGGTCTTTGACATAGAGTCAACCACATAATCCATGGTGGTATTCCTCTATAACTCTCAGTGATTGTTCTAAATTTAAACATCTTAGGAGTACATCATAAAGGTTTCTCCACATCAACTATGCTTTGAGCAACACATACCTCTGAGATTCAATTTTCAAAGTCCTTTTTACCTTATCATTCAAAGTTCAGGAGGACAATTCAGGTTTTCCAAATAAAATATAATATCCTCATACCAAGGACAAACCTTCAACTGACATGAAATGAAATAGGGATCAGAGTTAACCTAATGGACCTTAGCAACATCCAAGTTTTCCCCAGCCATTAATTTTACTATCCCTTGACCTTTAACCAATTTGGCTTTTTGTACCTACATGCCATACTCTTGGATCTTATTGATCCATCTACGCCTTTTCCTTGATGCCTCTTGCTGCACAAAGATGTCCCCGACAACTATATCTGGCACAAAAGTGGTGATCTTGGCCCCTATAAGGTAAGGTCTAAGATTTTTCACAACTATAACAAGAGAATAGGCATACTTCTCTATCATAAAATAATTGAATTCAACACCTCTCAATGATTTTCTGAAGAAATTTGTTGGTTGTTCATAACCATCTTTATTTTTCTGCAGTAGAACTACAACAATAGTATAAAAAGATGCAAAAGAAAATAACTGGAAAGGCTTAGAATAATTTGGACTTTCCAGCACTAGTGTGACCTTCTTAGATGCATCTTTTATTTCTAAGAAGGAATTTTTTGATTCCTTATCCCAGCTAGAAGATTTCCCCTTCTTCAATACTTTAGAGATGGCCTTTCTCTTCTCAACAAAGTTGGGAACGAACATTTGAACAAAGTTTATCTAACCAAAGAAAGATTGGACTGCCTTAAATATTTTGGGTTGTGGGATAAGTTCAATGGCTTTGGCATGTTCTATATCAATTCTTACCCCTTCCTTGGACACAATGTTCCCAAGGATTTTCCCCTCAAACCGAAGATGTACTTCTTGGGATTCAAAGATATCCCATACTATAAGCATCTTTGGAAGACTACCTCCAAGTTTTTGTAATTATCATTTTGATCCTTGAAGTATTCAGATCATCTTAGTAGTCAAATCCTACATTTGTCAACCCGAATCACATTCGAACACATAAAAATGTTCCCCATGGTGTAGTGAAAGTTGTCTTGTGTTGCTCAAAATAATTGACCATGACCAAATTGTAACATGAGAAACCATCCATCATAGACATTAACTTCGACCCTATCACCCGTTTTAGCAAATGATCCATATTGGGCAATGGATAATTATCCTTGAGGGACTTGATATTCATATTTTTGAAGTCCACACACAGTCTAATGTCCCCATTATTTTTTCTAACTGGCACAAGATTAGACACCATTTTGAATGTCTAATTGGTTTAATAACACCACCTTCTTTCAATTTCATTAATTCCTTCTACATTTGAGAGGAAAGAGTAGGGTTGATATGATGCTTCTTTTGTCTGAATGGCTTTGCACCAAACTCCAATGGAATGGTGTGCTAGAAAAAGTCTTTTTTGTAAGCCTTTAATTCATCATAAGACTAAATAAAGAGTTTTTATAATTTCTTAATAACACAATCAACATTTGCTTCTCTATTGGTCTTAATTTCTTATTGATATAAACCATTTTAGGAGTTTATTCAATTCCTAAGTTTATGCCTTTTATGTCTTCCTCTTTGATGAGCTTACTTCTTGTCTTATAAAAATTAGCATTGTCAAACATTCTCTCTATGAATCACCATGCACTCTGTTGCATTTTATTCCATATTTTGAAGCCACATTTAAACCAACCAGAAGAGCCTCATTCTTTGCCACAATGTTGGTGCACTCAAAGTTAAATCTGAAAATGAACTTGTAATATTTTCCCTCAGGGGATATCAATGTAATTCCTACACCATTACCCCCTTTTGAACATGCATCGTCGAAATGCATATTCCAAAGTTCATCATTTTCTAGATGAAGATGTGCAGACACCAGACTAGAATCAAATTGTTTATTAGATTCATTATCACAATAACCTATCAAAAATTTAGGCTCTACATCAAGGTAAAAAATCTCATTCCTTAGTTCATTAGGATTCTCCACAATGATCATCATTTTCCTTTCCCTATGCAATTGGACATCTTTTCTCCACATCAAAATGGTAGCATGGGATTTGAAGACTACCACCCATGGAAGCTACCCATTTCCTTGATAGTAGCATACCCCACTTAGCTGAACAATCGACTATGATTCATTGAAAAGGCTTTACTAAGGTACACAACAAGTTGTACTAAAACACTATTTACTTTCCTAATTACATTTTCCTCACGAGAATCTATGGCATAACATTTGCATTCCTAAATGATTCATAACTTCTAATGTCATCACATTTTTGGATGCTCAAGAATCTAACACACAGTTATGAACTAGCCAACCATTTATTACCAAATATGTATAAAATGGATCAATAGTTTATTTTTTACCTATGGAAACAATGCCCAAAAAAATTTAGGGGTCTCTTGTATATTGATTTTGTTTGCCCTATCTTTGGGAACAACTAAAACTTTATAAGACTAATCAAATATGGTAGGGGCTTTCAGGTATGCCATTTTCCTTTCCCTATGTTCAAGGATCCTTAGTAGCTCTCTAATTGGAACGAGAAATTTGAATTGACTAAAGGCTTGATCCATGTCAATTGGTTGGTATGCAAGAAAAGGAACATAGGACAGAAATGTTACAACATTCATATCAGGAATGAAAGGAATTACCTAATCACTAACAACAAGTTGATTTGCATTTACCACTTTCCCAACCTCCTATGTCACCTTTTGTTTGGCACTATCTCCAATAGTTTGTTGATTTCCCACATTGTTGGTTGATATATCAACACCTTTCATCTTTGGGATATACACTTTATATAGGGGTGTATTTTGTAAATGCATCTTCTTTGTTGGTGGAGACTTTTCTAAAAACCTATTTTTTGTTCTTTATGCATCATATTCTTTTTTATTTTCTTTGTTCAAATGATCCTATTTGTCTATTTCTTATTTGGTAATCACTTTGCACTTGAATGACAACAACTTTAGTGAGAGTTTTAATATCCTCATTAGATGGCTTTGCTTTGTTATACCTCTACCTCATTTGTTCCTTGATTTGTTCAAATTATTTGTTTAGAATCCCAAAGGGAAAACGATAGTTGTAATAATCATTTTGGAAGAATTCCTCACACTCATAGTCATCTAATTAATCTACATTGGCATCATTATAACATTTGAGTGTAACCTCATGCTCCTATAATTATTTATCTTCATCAAATCTAGCTGCAACAATGCATTTGGATTGATCATGAGGAAAGTAACATATATCACACCAAAATGAATCTTTCCAAAGATTCATGTGATCCTTCCTCAAGGGATCATGGGTGTGTCTTTCATGGTATCTTTGTGTTGAATTCTTGAACATGATATTTGTTTGTTATTAGCACTAGGTCTTTTAGACCAATCATAATTGTAGGGCTTGTTATGTAACCTCTAACCCTTATTAAAATGTGTAGCAGAACCATTAGGGGATATACCTTTTTCATTCTTTGCCACCTTGTATGAAAGATCCTTCATAGCTCTCATCAACTTGTCTAGTTTTTGTTCAATAGTGAGAGACTTGTTGGAAGTTGTTGCATTTGGTTTCAATAATTTTATATCAACTCTTTTGTTGTCTTTCCCAAATTCTTTTAGATTGCTCTCTATGTTGATCACCATTGTATATGCTTCCCTAAAGGTATGAGGATTCGAATCTCTCAAAAGATAGCCTAATTTTGAATCAAAGGATCCACAATAAAGAAAAAGGAACATAAGCTCTTTTGGCCTTACCTATTGAGGTACTTTCCTCATTGTCATAATGAATCAGTTGTTAAAATCATCAACCAGTTCATTTACCCCTTTTTCTAATGGTAGTTAGCTCATGTATTGTAAACTTTCGATCCACTCTTTCTCCACATTGCAATCGAAAGACCCTCATAAACTCATCCCATGAGTCTATGTTGTTGTCTGGAAGACTCTTGTACCATTCTTAAATTTCACTTTATTCCAATGATTGCACAAAAAGATTCATCATCATATCCTCATCTTTAATCTTGTATTCATTAGTGACATTGATGAAATGCCTTCAGTGGTCCTCACCAATGATAGCATTGTTAGCTTGGAATTTTGGCACCTTCCCTCTAATCTCAGTTGGAATTGGATTAGCATAATTAGGGATGCCACAAAATTCCAACTATCCATGTCTTTCTAATCCCAATGGTGGTCTCATCGAAAAAAATCTTTGAGCTTTCCTTCTAGGGTTGACCCCAATATTTTGTATTACATTTTGCTACGGGGAATTAGGATTATTTTTTTGAACAATAGGCACTTGCTGAATTGTAACAACTGGTGCCACATTCTGAGGTTGGGAAATATATTTTTGGTTCAGTAGTAGGGATTTTTTAGATAATTGGGCACACTGTAATGTAATTTTTTCCTTTATATCGTGATGTCTTTCTCTGAGACAATCAATAAGATCAATGTGTTGATCTAATTCCCTTTCTCTATGCTCATTTTCTAAATGAATGTTTGGGTCAACATCTTGGAATGGGGTTTCCACTCCATGCTCAGAAGACTAAGGAGTGTCACTTTTACGTTCCCTTTGATTTCTTAGACGTTGAAGCATAGGGTTTCCTTGATTTATAATTTGAGGTGAACCCACATTAATATTTTTTGCATTAGGATTTGTTTATTTTCCATATCTAGTATAATAACATCTAAAATTTCTTCTAGTAGTTCTTACCCTATTATCAATTGAATCATCTAATGTGTATCGATCAAAATATTTATAAATGATTCTTCTACCTGAAGTACCCATCTTTTCAATATTTATTGAATTATGTAAAGGAGACTTACTTGGATTTTTAGCTTTCCAATGTTCTTGTCACCTTCCTTCATGAGTAGGAATAGCTTCGGGAATTTATTGACCTTTGGAACGTTGATATTTTTTCATTATTTATCTTTTGACACAAAACTCTAGATCTTCCTTGACAGAGTCGCCACTCCTTGAAGGAGAGAATAATTGAAATTAACAAACTTCTAATTTCAACCCAAAACCCAACGCTTTCCTAGTTGTATAATGATCATCAAGTAATAAGGGTCTTCAAATGGATTATTGACTTATCTTGTCCCCAATAATGGTGCCAATTTTTTGGAGACCATAGTTGTAGGCCTCAAATCCCTAAGTTACTATAATCTTCCAGGTGCCATGGATGTCAAACCTAGGAAAATTACCACAAACCTATCTTTAGGTTGGGCAACTAAGGACTAATTATTGAGATGGGTAACACCTCATTTACTTATATGGATTTTCAAGACCAAGGTGGTTCTCCCTAAGGTTTCGAATTGATGATTGAAACACTAAACACTACCAAACAAAAAACTATATTCACTACACAATGTATCCCAATACTAGTGTCACAATATACCTATGTGCTAGTTTGGACATGTAAGAATGAGCACCTTATTGACAAATAATTTACCATATAAGTGTCTGAGAATGTGTTTATGATACACCCTTGTATTGCTATATTCATTCAGACATGGCACTGTAACACAAAAAATAAAACTTAAAAGGTGTTCGAGTTGATGTATTTGGAGTGTGCTAAGGATGATTGGAGAAAAATCCAGTCACAAGTCGGTGCCTTTATCCATTGTGAAATAGAGTCTCTAGATTTAATTAAACATATAACAATCAAAAACAAGGTGATCACTTAATCAAGTTACCAATAAATACTATGCCTTTTAAAATACATAGGAAAGTAGGGCTCTACACATTCATTTAGAAAGACAATAAACTGTTGCAAAATATTAAGACATTCTACTTAGAAATCCTAAAGCATACCCACACATTTCCTTTATTATATTAAAGTGCTACCATGCAAAATCCTTGCAAGGATTTTATAGAGTTCTGGTTGAAAAACTAAACAACATACATATTGAAATACATACCATACATAAGGAGGCACCCAACTAAGGTTGATTTTTCCTTTAATCAATCAGTCTTCAAAGCTTACAAATATTATTGCAAGTTTGACAGAAATCCTAGATCATTACAATATAAAATAGCTACACCCAGAACTGGAAATTGAAACCCTAAGGGTATGTATGGGTTTCTTTCTTCTGTTGGCTCTCAAAACTTCTTCTCTCTCTCAAAATGTTATCCTCTCTCTTCCTGTTAAGCTAGGAATATATATATATATATATATTAACATCAAGAGACCTCAAGGAAAGAACCGTAGTTATCTGAAATTGTAAAAGCCTCCCATGTCTTCTTGCATCACCTTCACATGACTCGCTATGAATCCATGCTCCCACATAAATGAGAATGCAATGAGGAGAAAAACCCCCTTGAAATCTACAATAAAATCTAACCAAGAATGGACCTTTGACAAAAAGGAGACTTGCAATACATAAAGAAGCATGGACGCCACAATCCTTTCCCAAATCTGTACTCAAAAAATTAAATTCCCTCTCCATCACCTAGAAAATGAGATTGGATGCTTGAGGAGAGTTGTTGGGAATTAATGGCATTTATGGATTGAAAACACGCCCATCAAGAGAATTTCCAAAATTTTGGGCCCTAACCAACCATTGGATTAAACATTAAATGGTTCACAACCTCGAAAGGTCGCCTTCACTGGACATCGGGTGTTGGTCCTACAAGGACCTACTTTCCAAAAAGGTTGATGAGAAAAGCATCCATGAACCAAAAATATGAAAAAGAAAAACCTTTTGTGGGCATCAAGTGTTGAGACCACCACATACTAGTTAAAGAGGTTGATGTGAAGAATTATGAAACACCAACCCTTTGGGTCTAACACTTGCTAGAAGAAGGGAAGGAAGAAAGGGAGATATCAAGGATCAAGGATCAGAAGGAAGACTTATGTCTTATCATAAGAATAATACAAAAGATAGAAGAAAGACTTGATCATCGAAGACTGAAGATATTGTTGGTTATAAAAAGCCTTTTCAGGATTCCAAGGTTGTTTTGAAACCTCTATTGAAATTTGAAAAGGTTTTCACAACCTTTCAAAATTTTGATAAAAATCTTATGTTCCAAAGTTTCAAAGTGAATTTCTCAAGTGTTGGTCAATATACCCAATTTTGAAACCTTTTTCAAGGCCCAACAAGGTTCTCAAAACCTTTCAAAGTTCTAACAAAACTTCAAATTTTTATGCATCGACCCATAAGCCTAGTTTTGAAACCTCTTTCAAGGCTCGACAAGGTTTTGACAACCACATCAGAGCCCAATAAAGTCTTCAAAACCTTTCAAAGCCCTGACAAAGTTTTTGAAACCACTAAAATCTTCAATTGATGACTAAATGAAATAATTTTAAACATCGCAAAATTGAGATAAAGTATAAGAAGAAAGGTTGATTCCTAAAAGACCAAAGACTATGACGTTGAGAATTGAGGATTGGAAGGAAGGATTAAGGCTTATAATGGGATGATGGTAAGAGGTAAGGGGGATGACCAATCTATGAAGCCCGAAACTCCAATACATTTCATAAAGGATTTCATCGAAACTTTGGCAATCGAAGGAGGAAAGGGAAAAAGAACATGAAAGCGATAAGGGCTAAGAGTTAAGGCTGACGATCGAAACCCAAAACACTTATATTTATTCAAGTGATGGATTATAAGGAAAAAGAGGTATGAACTCAGTAGTGACAAAGAACATACACAAGCAAGAAGATAATTCAAAAGTTTGAAAACTTTAACACTTAGCCATTTTTTGATTTTTTGCAAATGGGTCATTCACTGCAGCCTGACAAAGGAGTAATGCAACTACTAGAGAGAGTTGTGCCTGGCACCCACACCCCATTTTTTTCTAGAAAAATGGGGACCCTATCTTATCCTTCTTTTATTTTCCTTCTCCTCGCTGATTTCCCTCTTTTTCTTTCCTCCCTTTGTTTCTTTTTCTTGGACTCTTTTCTTCCTCTTTCTTCCCCTTTGTGTTATTTTTTCTTGTTGGAGTTTTAGGCTCATCAAGATTGGTATGCCATCCTTATCAGACCCAACCCTTGAATTTTTTTGTTGTCATCAATCTCTTCTTTAGATTTTTTATCTTTGGGGTTTTCTTTGTCAAGATGCTTGCCTTGCAACATTTTTGATCCTAGAGGTCCAAAGACGGTGATGTCTTATCATTTCACTTTTACCATCTATCAAAACATTCAATAGTGTCATCCCACATTTATTAAGCATTAATGCATCATTTTGGGTGAGTTTTTTATTAGGGGTAAAGCAAGTTTTGATGGGACTTGAAACCCATTATAGATCGATGTTGAAGGGACCCATAACCCTATTAAAGAAAAGCATGATGCATATAAGATAATGCACATACCAATAGCAGCCTAACAACAACAACTAAAAAGACATGACTACACAAGTTCCATTAGATAAGAAAACAAGGGACCAAGATCCCTTTACAACCAGTATTTAACTAAGAATTGGAACCCTTAGGTAAACAAAGACACTTCATGCATCATTCAGGCATCATCAAACCACCCACTCAGAGAAGGCACCACTGAGCCAAGAGAGACATTCATCTTAATGGTGTAGAACACTATCAAACCCCTAAACAAAAGAACGAGCAAATCCAACAACCCCACCTCAATAAAGGAGTTAGAGAGCACAATAGAGCACTAAAGCACATTAGCCTTCTTGCAATAGCACCTCACCTGAATTGCCAACCCCAACTCCACCTTAATAGGAGTGAGCACCCCTCTATAGGTGAGGAAGATATGAGAGCCCAAACCTCCAAATCCTTCACTCTTCTTCCCCCACAAGCTCCACCTCGATAGGAACAAGTAGAAGAGAAAATAACTCCCCGCCAAATCTACAACAACCACCTCCACCTCAATAGAAGAGGGCTCCACCTCAATGGGAGAAGTCTCCACCTCCATAGAAGACCCCAACTATAGACCCAAAGAGAAAACTTCATTTGAGCCTTTAGAAAAAGAATTTGTAATAGCTCAGCCCATGAGAGACCCTTGATCACCAACACAAAATTAGGATCCTTCAACCAATACAACAAATCAGCCTTCGAAAGATAATAAACTCCCTCCATAAGAATAAACTTCACCATCTTAGGGAGGATCACAACCCAAAGGTCACACAACAACTTCATAGCTAAGATTGCAGTAGCAAAACCACCCTTAAACATGATCACATCCATAGCAGCAATGACAACAAAAAGGGTAGCAGTAATACCCTTTGGCCTTAAAACCATGTGGGTTGTCATCAAAAATAGGATTTTCAGTATGGATCTCAAGACAACCCCTAGCCAACCTTTCTGGAATAAGCCAACCCCAAACCTCCAACAAAAAACCATCTCTCCTCTGCAAAATAGAGCTTCAACGAAATGAAGTTTCCAAGTTTCTCCAAATGAGAAGAAAAGAGGTTCACTCTCACCCTTTCCAATAAACATTCCACAACCCCAATGAAAGCCAAAATAAAAACTGCCCCTGAAGAAGCAGCTCAAAACTCCACACAAACCCACAACACCAAGGTTGAGAGAGACACAGTAACACAACAACAAAAAATGTTGCCAAAAAGATAGCCCTCAAGAAGAAACCTTCCAAAAAGAAGGGTACAAAGATAGAGCACCCACATCAATAAGCTAGTAGAGAGCATCAATAGCAAACCATCAACAAACATGACCCACCAAGAGACTAAGAACTTGGAAGCAAAACGTTGGATAGGGCGGGAAAAATATACCAGATAAAACACCAAGTTGTAACCCAAATCAACATCCACCATCAGCAACCCAAACCCAACCAAAACAACATGAAGAATGTGGCCAAAAAGACAGACCTCAAGAAAAAACCTCCCAAACAAAAGGATACAAAGACAACCAAAGAGCACCAACAAACACAACCCACCAAGAAACCAGGAAATGGGAAGCAAAACATTGGAAAGGGCTACCAAAATATCCCAGAGAAAACACCAAGCTGCAACCCAAAGCAACATCCACCATCAACAACCCAGGCCCAAGAAAAAAAGTAAGAGCCATGGAAGCAGGAAGGTCATCCTCAGCATCAGAAACAACATCCTCGCCATCTCCATTCAAAATGGAGCTATTGCTCCTATTCCCGCTCATCCACTCCAACCCACTAAGCAGCACCTTGTGACCAACCATAGTCCAACAACACAAAGATCCCAACACAACATCCACGAAGGAGACAAGACCCAACAACCTTCCATCACCACTCAATAGCAAAGCATTAGCATCGTCTAGTTTAGATTCTCCATCTTCATCTCCCTCTGAAGATTTCAAACACCCACTCCCACCTCTCTTCTTGCTCTCCATGCAACCATCAATATTATCATTTTGGGTGAGTTTAAGAGTGAGGTCGACAAATCTTAATCTTCATTTGCAAATTGTTGAGAAAGCAACCTAACAAGATCTACAACTTTCTCAAACCCCTCTATTATTTTTACTCATTTTTCCTCAAAATTTTGTGTGCTTGATCGTCGTTCATGTTGTTGCTTGTCTTTTCTTGGTTCGTGGTAGTGTTTGTGAGTGTTCTTTGCCATTGTTCATGCCTGTTTCTGCCTTTGGATTCTTCACAAATTTTTAGGTAGGCTAGAGACTTGAACTCTCATTTTTTTAGCTTTACCTATTCTTGTGTGGTCACTTATTGTTTCGAAATGGATGGGTTTTTTTTGTTTTCTATCTTTTTCATGCCTCGATCGAGGATGTTTATGATGCCATTGCATCGAGCCTTAGGTTTCCCATTTACCCTTCTTTTTAAAAGGATTATTAACTTTGTTGGACTAATCACCAGCATCTCCCTTTGGATTCGAGACATGGACTAACTGCCTCTCATGGATCCATTTATCTTTAGTGTTTGTATCAGGTGTTAACAAGTTGATCTTTTGGTGCAACAAACATGTTCCAATAAATGGTATGAGAGTCGTGGTTGTGGGTTTGAATCCCCTCGGGTGACACTAAGAGGAGGATTTTTGGACTAATTGTCAACATCTCCCTTTGGATTCAAGACATGGACTAACCATCTCTTGTGGATCCATTTATCTCTGGTGTTTGTATCATGCGTTAACAGGTTAATCTTTTGGTGCAAAGGAAAATGTGTTCCAACAAGCTTGTCCCCAATAAATGCCTTTTTTCCTTAGGGGTTTCATTAGTCTAGTTTTGCATTTCAGATTTTAGATATTAACAAAGCACCTTAAAGATTATCTAATAAGCCTTAAACCACAACCCCGAACCTCAATGTCTAACAAATTATGCCTTTGAATAATTGGGGTTAATAAAGTCAAATATCGAACATAAAGGATGTCCTTCATGAATATCTCAAAACTATAAACAAATTTTAAACCACATCTCCAAATATCGATGTCTGATAAACGATGCCTTAAAATATTTTAGTTAAACACTTCATGTTTTGGACATCAAACTTCAGGGATATCATCTAAGTCTTATCCTAACTTTAGGTCAAAGTTAAATGTTACTCCTGATTCTCGATCTTTGACGATGATTTATTATCGGTTGTCAGTAATATGGTGTACTCATGAATTATTAAATTTTCAAAAGGATAAGAAACAAACACGTAACCCTTTAATCCCAAAAACAATAACCCTTTACTTTCAAACCCTGATGGAAATTGTTTGGTTTCTATTGGATATCGGTGATCAAGTGTACACCCTAAAAAATAAGACCTTGTGGGCATAAGAGATAATTAAAACTCCTGAATCCCACCCCAATGGCAATGTATTATCAAACATCAGTTAACAAGTATTTCTCTTAGTAGTTGGGGTTTGATAAGAGACAAATAATAAGCTACATTCTCGAATGTTGATGCCCAACAAAACAAAGTAATGAACATAGCTTTTGCAAAACCGTTTTTCAAAGAGTTTTTTTAAAATGCTTGATACCTTTAGTAAGTAATAAGAGGTATGACTGAGAACCAAGGCTCGATAAACTAGAGTTTTTCTTAAGTGGGATTTAAAGGATATTTTATTACAATGCAATTTAGAATGACTTGCCTTTGACGCCTCGTAAGGGATGCTAATTCATTTATTTTTAATTGTCTCCTTGAATATTTTGATGGGTGGCTAATTCATTTATTGGACATATTGATCTAGGACACATATATATGAATGAATTATACCGAAGAATTTATAATGAAGAACATAGATCAGTTAAGGCCACCTCTTTGGCTAATTCTGAGTTTGTGGAAGAAGCTACCTTCCCAGTCTCAATACAATCACCTGAACTAGTATTGACTTGCACTCAATACTATGATCACAAGCATAGGAGAATATTGGGGCTATCTAGAGAAGTGATCCTTGATATAAGTCCAAATATGATTGAGAAAGTATTTAGAATTCTAGTTTTCCCTAGATATTAAACCATTGACATGAAAAGGGAAGTGGATTATTTTGAGAAACACAATGTGAGTTCTCTCAATGTTATTAATACTCAAATGTTTCTCAACCCAAGGAAGATAACACTCAAGATGGAAAGAGTGTGGCATAGGAGTGAATTCAGAGAAGACGTCAAGGATCAAATCACACTCCTAAGAAAAGTTTTTGGTTATTCAAATGCTAGAGAAATCTACCCATGGATGTGCCACTTCATGTTGATCATCATAAATGACAAGAAAAATGTTTAGGCTACCATAATCAGCAGCAATCTGCATACACATATCAAAGATATACTTCACAATGGTAAATTCTACATGACATCTTATCTAGTCTACTTGTTGGTCTATCAAGCAAGCTTCTGACAATTCACCAGAGTAGGATCTCTTCAGTTGGGAGAGGTCAAGATTATGAGCATTACCCACAACTGGAGGTAAATCCTAGTAACAAGAATTACTGTGGTAAATGATAATTTCATCCATGTCTTCATTAGAGGGCTTGAAAATTGTTTTTTTAAAAGAACCTCCTTAGAAGCCATGATAGAACTAAAAAATTGGGGCAATTGGCTATCTAATTTATGACCTTCACATACATCAGATTGGTTGGTTTTCATAAGGCTCCCCTCAAGATTCCAAGGTACCCCACTAAAAGGATAATCTTATTGGAAATGTATTGGAAAGTAACAGAGATTCACAAATTGATTGCTAACAAACGTAAATCATGATACTCCTTGCCTGTGAATATAGGATTATACTCTTATGCAAACATGAAAACATGCCAAAAATGTAGAAGTGGACCTAGCAATGTTTACAATGGACTTATATAATGACCCAAGGGCCAAATTTAACCCTACTGGCAGAATCAGGAAGGTTATAGGATCCTTCTTCAAACATGGGGCCATCTTTGGAAGACCACTGGGAAAATTATGAAGAGGAATTCAAAGTAGGAATGAAGGACTATTGCAAGCTGAAAATAGATATAGTGAAGGCATGCAATGTGGCCAAAGTACCATATGATTTAAAAGATAATGTAAAGGTCTTAGACTGTGTCTACATTGGCTAGGGAATATTCAGTCAACAAATCTACAATGTAGATTGCTCAATTGAAGAAGATGACAATATGGATACAAGGAAAAAAAGCGTCAAGGCTTGTTCACAAATATGGTTGGTATCTTTGTTTCCCATGATGGAGTTTCCAAAGCCTCGACCTTAGTCAAAGAAATCAAAGGCAAGTGAAGGTTCATTTGCTACTACAACTAAGAAACAAAGACTATCATCCTCAATAGCTAGAACAAGAAAAATAAAAGAAAAGGAGAAAATAGTGATAAAATCCAGTGAAGAAGAAGAAGAGTTTCCTCTAAAATAGGAAAATAAGTGAAAATTCCCCTAGGTTTGGATATCCTACTCCCTCTTCTTCTCCACATGAATCTCCTTCACCATCTCTTCCTCCATCACCTCATCCATCTCCAATCCCAAATCCTCCTTTAGTACCTCAAAACCCAACACCTCCTCTAATTCCTCTTCCTCATCCTTCACCTCTACATGATGCTCCTCCTACCTCTTCACCTCCAATTACATCTCCTCCTTTGCAAGAGCAAGAAGAGTTACAATCAACGTAGGAAGAAGTTCCTAATGAGGAGGTAATTTAGGAAGAAGTTCAAAATGAGGAGGTAATTCATAAAGAAGTTATGAGAGAAGAAGAAATATGTGAAGAGGTTCATAGGGAAGAAACTACAGAAGAAGAATTAGAACATCATAAAAAGTCACCTAAAATCGAATATGCGAATGAGGATTATCAAACTTCTCACAATACTAAAGTCATCTCTTCCAATCTCTCGGTATGGTTAAACTATACCATTCAAAAGAGAAAAAGAACATATGTCCAAGAGGAAGAATAGGAGAATCTCACTATCCTTGTGGAGGAATTTCAAGCTCCTACCAAAAGAATGAAGAAATCAAGAAGGTTTCCTACTATCACTAAGGATGAGCAAGGGAACAGGGTATCTCAAATAGTTGTTCCTCTAGTAGGCAAGCTTGAATCTGACATGCTACATGAAGACTACCAAATAAGGCAAGTAAACCTTGGTACATAGAATAGAGAAGAAGAACATAAATCCTTACATATGGTTGTGTCAACTATCCTTAAGAGGATGTAGAAGGATGAGAATACAAAAGAAGAGTCGAAGTACCAAGTAGCCCAATTAACATGTGTTAACAAATTGATAGGACCTATTGATTTTGTCACTCTTGTTCCAATTTCATAAGCTACACTAAAAGGAGAAGCCACACAACTTGACCCCGAAGGTTGGGTAACTGTTGCTAAAGGATGGAAGGATGATCTATAGGCCTTAGCTAATAGAGTTTTGAGGAAATCAATAAAAGCTTATCATTGCATTAGTGATGAAGCCAGTTTGTCCCACCATATGGAGGTGGAAATAAATTAGTATTTAATAGTGTGGGATGATGTAGTGTCGTAAAATTACACCTCATGGTAATTTCATGCTTTTGCATCTAGCCCACTACATTTATGACAACTCGCTATATTAATGAAAAAAACCTGAGTCAGAATATCATGATTCCAATTTCATAGGGAACAACGATGAAGCAATAACAGCCTAAATGTCTCATTCTTGCAAAGTTTTGAGTAGGACAATCACATGATACACAAATGTTCATGTGATACACTCGTTTCCTCAAAAATTTTGAGATTCAAATAAGAATATCTTGCATCCCTTGCCTATGACACATGTCATCATGGAAAAAACACAAGTGTAACAACTCTTCCTACCCATGCAAGATCAAAAACTCCTCTTTTCACTAACATTCTCATTCATTCTCATGCTCTCTCATTTGATCTTTCATTCTACTTCATTCTCTCTACTACAACACTTTTGTATTTCAATCACAACAATATTCAAGGCTCTCTTGCAAGCTAGCACATCACGTCTATCAAGCCAAGAGAGGAGCCATAGGATGTTTTTAATGCTCTCTTATCTATTACATTCATATGTAGTGTAGTAAAATGCATACCCTTGCATTTTCACACTTGTTCGGGCTCGCCTTCCTTTATTTATGCTTCTTTATGGATTAATTGGTTCTATTTTGCATCCAAAAACCTAATAAACTATATATTTTTATGGTAAATCCTGACAAACATCAAAATATAAATGATCATTTAATGTTTATGTTTGTGTACCCCTGATTTGTGGACTGGGACTAAAACGCCACCTAGGGCGTCTTTGTCCTCCATGGGTCTTCGAACCCTGATATTGAAAACACCAAAATAGGTCCCTTTTTATAGTTTGTGCCCTAAGAATTAAGCCTTGGGACTAAGACACCACCTAGGTCATCTTAGTCCTCCTTGACTTATTTTCGGGATTCAATTTCAAATTTGGGAGGGATTTAGCCTCCTTTAATTAATGATTTCATGTGTCGGCTTATTGTGGTGTAATTTCAGGATATTAAGCATGAATAAGTATAAATACAAGGTTCCTCCACTCATTTTTCATAACAAGCATTCAATTATTCATTCCAAAGGTAAGTTTATGCATTCAAGAGCATTTCATCAAGTATTTGGAGCCATCGTCAAGATTCAAGCATCATGTCAAGGGTTTAGTGCATCCATTCATGTTGTTAAGCCAAGATTGTGGATGTAGCATTGAAGATCTATTTACAATCATTGTTCACATCATATCCAAGGATCCAAGATCTACATTCTTGATGTCAACTACATGGTAGATTGCATATTTTCTTCACAAGACATCATCCAAGGTGATATTATTCATATATTTCATATTTCATGCTTCCTTTCATTTCAATATTTGGTTTAATTACCATCAAGGGGTTTGACCAAGGCAAACCCCCATTTACTAACAATCAACAAGCTTTTCCTCTCTTGTGTGTTTGTATTTGTAGATCTAGGTTGAAATCTTGAAGATCACTTGGAGTGCAAAGTTGAAAAAGTTGAAAAGTTGCATTGCCAAAGTTGTCATCTTCACAAAAACTCACCTATAGGTCAGATCTGGAAGTTTCAAGACCTCAAATCTGAGGAGAAGCAAGTGCAGACCTTGGAGCTCACGACCACATTCAAAGTTTTCAAAAAAATTGAACGGGACTAATACGCTATCTTGGGCATCTTAGTCCTCCCAAGCATATTTTTTAGAGATTCTTCGAGATCCGGCATCCGGCATCCAAAGACTCCACATCTGCTCCAAAAAACAACAGCATGACTAATACACCATCTTGGGCATCTTAGTCCTCCACATCATATTTTGATAGCTTCTTTACATTTCCAGAATCCTCACAACATCTCCAGACTTCCCACGTACATATATCATATCTCCCTATTGCACAATTTCATCATTTGCATCTATCATTTAGCTTATTTTAGGTCATTTTCAATATCACATTATGCTTTCCAACATTCTCTTTTCCAAGCATTTGGTTGGTGGTGAACCCCTTAGAACTCAAAGAACCCCCTCCTATGTCCTTCCTAATTGTGAAATTGACTCACCTTTTGAGGTTGTTAGTCAATCCAATTAGGACTCCTAGGACATTAGTGAATGATTGGTGGAAAAAGAGTCATATCTTTAGGTATCCATTTTTTCTTCTCATCATTTTGGTGAACCCAACATTTTGAGCATTCATTTTCTAATTTGAATTCCATTACATTCCTATATCTAGGTTGCATTCATTCTTGCATTACATCTTGCATTAGTGAAATTACATCTAGGGTTTCTCATATTTAGTGAAAGTGCATCTAGGGTTTCTCATATTTGCATTAGTGAAAGTGCATATAGGTTGCATTTTTGCTTGCTTGCATCATTTTATCTCATTGAAAAACTTAAAAAGTGCATTATTCATCATCCTAATTGCATTTAGAAACATTGTTATTACATTCAAAATTGAAAAAAAATTGCATTCACTTTTGCATCCAATTGCTTGTCAATAGTCACTTTTTCTTGCATTCATTTGCACATTTTTTTGTTTCCAAACATCAGGTCCCTGGGTAGGCAATCTAGGAACACTATTAACAACTCAGAATTTTGTTTTTCTAACAAAAACCTCCCCTGGGACAAAAAATTCCTTACTAGCATCTTAGTCCCTCTCTGGGTTTTTACCTTTGAATCCTGTTTGAGTTGATTGCATTTTGTTCCACTTTTTGGACCCTCCAAATTCCTCCAATAGGACTAAAACGCCCTTATTGGTGTCTTAGTCCCTATTGAGTTTGAAGTTGCAGTTTTCAAGATTTAAATCTACTTTTTTGTGCTTCCTAAGTCTCCTGCTAACATTTACTATAAGTTTGGAAAGTTTTGGGAACATCTATTTTATGCATCTAGGTCAAAAAAATCAATTTAAGGCACTCATTTTTGAAATCATTCCATTTGCAAGCATCATCAAATTTGAAAATTCTCACATTTCTGAAACTTTTCATAATATGGATAAAAGTACTTTTCACTTTTGCATATACAATGTTTACATTCATAAAACTTTGCATAAGTTTGATAAAAGTGCTTTTCATTTTTGGATATACATTGTTTGCATTCTTAAAGTTTTGCATACATTGGATACATGTGTTTTACATCTTTGGACATACATTGTTTACATTATTAAAGCATTGCATGAAATGGTTAAAAGTGCTTTTCATTTTTGGTCAAACAATGTTAGTACCTTACCTTTCTAGGCACGCTAAGGAAAAGTTCATATCCCCTCCCTATGAGTGTTTTAGTGAAAGAGAATACAACCTTGGATAATCCTAACAATCATATTCGTTCTTCTCCTAATATCTCTCCCATTGGCAAAGAAGATATTTTGATGTTAGAAGAACTAATCAATGAGAGTTTTGAGAGTCCTAGTTGTTTCTCTCCTCTTACCTCTCTTAGTGGACAAGACATTGATGACCCTCTTTGTGATCCCTCCCCTACCTATCCTATTAGGGAACAAAGAAATGATCATGACAATCACATTTGTTCTTTTCCTAGTGTATCTCCTAGTTGTGAAGATGATTCTTTGATGCTAGAAGATACTTTGTTCGATGAAAGTCATGAAAATCTTAGTTATCCCTCTTCACCTAGGGAAACCCTTATTGAACAAGAAAATCCAACCATTGACCATTCCCCTACTTGCGATGAAGTCATTTTAGAAGAACCAATCCTTGAATGTCAAGAACATTTGGTTTGTAGTTCTCCTAGAAACTCTCTTACTAAGGAAGACATAATAGTGGAAGAAAATGAGAACATTGACAATAGTAAATCCTTAGATGAAGATGATGAAGTGAAATTAGAATCTTCTTCACTAAGAGATCATCCAAATAAATACAAGATTGTTGAGGTTCTAACAACACAAATTGGATCTCCTTTAATTAGTGAGGTTCCCAAGTCACCTCCCATTAGCGAATCACATAAGAAACTAAGGGATTTCTTGAAATCTATGATGCAATCTAACAATTTTTTGCAGCAACCAAGATATAATACAATTGCTCAAACATGTAGGGTACCACAAATAGCTCTCGCAAAATCACCATCACCTCAACATATTTTTCCTAATGCTCCTCGTTCACCTTTTCATAATATAATTGAAGATCATAAGAAGACCCCTGCTAATATATCCATATGGAAATGTATTCAACTATCACCTACATACAAGTGCCCATTTCAAGAAATGTTACAAATAAAGCAGGAGGAGATCCAAGCTTCTATGAAATTGAATAATGTAAAATCCTCCTTTCATCCCACACAAGTCACACAATTAGAAATCGCATTCCCTAAACATGAATTTCCCTCACTTGAGACTCAAAACAAGAATGAAGCCTCGATGATAAAGGTGATCATTAATGAAACTACAATTAGGAACACTCTCATAGACAATGGAGCATAAATTAATGTCTGTAGCATTGACCTCCTAAATAAAATTGGCGTGGAAAAAATGTTCATTCAACTTAATGATATTTATATTCGTGGATTTGACAATGTTAATAGGCAACCACTAGGGATGATCACATTACCTATTGAGGTCAGACCTATAGTGTTTCCTACCCCTATCCATATCATGCAAGGACCCCTTTCATACAATCTTCTCCTAGGGAGACCATGTATTCATGCTATGAAAGGAGTCCCATCTACTCTCGACCTTGCAATGAAATTTGAGTACAGTAACAAGATATACATGGTTGAAGCAGATGAACGAAGCTATGAATCACATGATCACAACATTTCCAACTCTACTAATAATTTCATTCCAAAATAAAAAGTCGAACCTATACAAGTTGATGTTAATCCTTCACCAACAATAAACCTTTTTAGTGATAATTGGGGGTCGTTAGATTTTACTCCTCCTCTCAATAGAGAATCCAAAATCTCACTCTCAAAATCCAAAGAGTCATATACCAACAATTCATTTTTAGATACGAGTTCTAATGATGATTGGGGTTTTACACCTCCCTTTATAGGAGAGTGCAAAATCTCACAATCTAAAACAAAACAACCTTGTGTTTCATTCACTCAAATTAATTCTACAACATTACCCCATGGTGGTGATGGGGGCTATACAACACCCATCCCTCATGAAGGAATGACACATAAATTTAAAAAGGATTTGTGTTCTCGTGAAGAAACCAATCCTTCTCAGAAGCATAAACCCCCTTCATTTGACTTGGAAGATTGTTATGGTATCAGATACAATCTCTCTCTTACACATGGAAACAATCAACAAATGAAGCAAACTGACATACCATACCCTTTCAAGAAAGATCTAGGTTTACCACCTTTATCTCCACTTTCATCTAAAACCTTGTCATTTAGTGTGTGTATGACATCTTGCGCAAATAAAGGAACACCGACAAACATCAAAAGATAAATGATCATTTAATGTTTTTTTCTGTGTCCCTAATTTGTGGATTGGGACTAAAACGCCACCTAGGACATCTTTGTCCTTCATGGGTCCTGGGACCCTAATATTGAAAACACCAAAATAGGTCCCTTTTTGGAGTATGTGCCCTAAGAATTGAGCCTTGGGACTAAGACACCACCTAGGGCATCTTAGTCCTCCTTGGCTTATTTTCGGGATTCAATTTCAAATTTGGGTGAGATTTAGCCTCCTTTAATTAATGATTTCATATGTCAGCTTGTTGTGGTGTAATTTTGGGATATTAAGCATGAATAAGTATGAATATAAGGTTCCTCCACTCATTTTTCATAACAAGCATTCAATTATTCATTTCTAAGGTAAGATTATGCATTCAAGAGCATTTCATCAAGCATTTGGAGTCATCATCAAGATTCAAGCATCATGTCAAGGGTTTAGTGCATCCATTCATGTTGTTGAGCCAAGATTGTGGGTGTAGCATTGAAGATCTATTTGCAATCATTGTTCACATCATATCCAAGGATCCAAGATCTACATCCTTCATGTCAACTACATGGTAGATTGCATATTTGCTTCACAATACATCATCCAAGGTGATATCATTCATAAATTTCATATCTCATGCTTCCTTTCATTTCATTATTTGGTTTAATTACCAACAAGGGGTTTGACCAAGGAAAACCCCCATTTACTAACAATCAACAAGTTTAAATTCCTATCTTGTGTGTTTGTATTTGCAGATCTAGGTTGAAGTATTGAAGATCACTTGGAGTGCAAAGTTGCATTGCCAAAGTTGTCATCTTCACGGAAACTCACCTACAAGTTAGATCTGGAAGTTTTAGGACCTTTGTTCTGAGGAGAAGCAAGTGCAGACCTTGGAGCTTAGGACCACGTTCATAGTTTTCAAAAATTTGGAATGGTACTAATATGCCATCTTGGGCATCTTAGTCCTCCCAAGAATAATTTTCAAAGATTCTTCAAGATCCTAATCCTGCATCCAAAGACTCTACATCTGCTCTGAAAAACAATAGCGGGACTAATACGCCATCTTGGGCATCTTAGTTCTCCACAACATATTTTGACAACTTCTTTACATTTCTAGAATCCTCACAACATCTCCAGACTTCCCAAGTACACATATCATATCTCCCTGTTGCACAATTTCATCATTTGCATCTCTCATTTAGCTTATTTTAGGTCATTTTGCATATCACATTGTGTTTTCCAACATTCTCTTTTCCAAGCATTTGCTTGGTGGTGAACCCCTTAGAACTCAAAGAACCCCCTACTAGGTCCTTCCTAATTGTGAAATTGACTCACCTTGTGAGGTTGTTAGTCAATTCAATTAGGACTCCTAGGACATTAGTGAATGATTGGTGGAAAAAGAGTCATATCTTTAGGTATCCATTTTTTCTTCTCATCATCATGATAGGGGCTCTCCTCCATAACGGGGTTTGTTTCTATCACATGTCTTTACATTTCATGTATTTTTTTTTATATCTATCTGGTTGTCTGTGGAGGTGGAAACACCAAAATGGGGGTTTGACTGAGGCAAGCCCTGAAACAATCCCAACATTTTTCCCTCTCCGTCTTGTGTGCAGATGTATGGACTTGAAGAGCTAAAACTTGTAGATTCAAAGGTTTTACTCTCTATTTTGATAGGGATTATAGTGTGGATGCAAATGTCCCCGCATCACGTTGTCATTCTTGGTTGAGGCTTAGCCCTTCTAGAGGAAGAATCTGTGAGTTTTAAGGTTTCTATTTTTGTAAACCATAGATTGTAATTTTCTTTCCAATCTATGTTATTAAGTGTTAAATTTAGAGATCAGATTATATGTAGAATGTTGAACATGATAAATATGAAGTTGATGCCAAATCAATATTGAAAAATATTGATCATGAATTCACAAGTCTAAATTTTTCCATAATGGTATTCGATCTACAAGAGCAGAACATTTATTGATTTCGATATCTCCAATTGTGGATCGGATCTACATTAAATATATAAGGAAGAGACACATCCCATGAGCGGACATGTCTCCACAAAGTGGAGGCATGTCCGTTCATGAGATGTCTCATGAATTGTGCCTTTTCATCTAAACTAAACACCCGATCACCAATTCAGAGTTAGTTACTTAATAAACATAAATGCTTACTAAGTTCGATCTGATTTTATCTTGCACAAATAAACAATATCCAATCTGGAAATGATCACCGATAATGATGCTCGATCGGGATCCTATATGAAACATGAAATGCTAATAATCCGCAATTAATAACCTCTAAATGCAGATCGATAATATACTTGGAATGTAGTAGATTTCGATATAAATGATGATGTATACAATATATATATATATATGTGTGTGTATACATATGTCAGTACATATTGACATATATATACACACACATATGATCATCATTTCTATATCTGACCGAAGCTACCATATTTCAACACTCCCTCTTAGCTAGGGAAGATAACACTAACCAAGTATATAGTGATATCACCTTACTCGTGATATCAGAAGATATGGTATGCTTCTAAGAGAGTCAAGTCACTTGACATTCTTCATAACACATCTTCATTATGGTATGTGCACTGACATCAAGTCTCATGATGTCTACCATAATAAATCATGGCATATCCACGGATACATTTATCCACCATGATTATCTCATAAGGATCATAATGATCTTCAACTGATATCAAGTCTCATGATATCTATCAAAATGTCCAAGAGATACTATCATGACATATCCACGGATATCAAGTCACATGATATCCATCATGATAGTGAAACTAATCATTGTAGAGTTGTCACTTTACAATGTCAAATACAAGTGTTCATTATTAGAAAGATCGTCACCTTTCAATAATGTACATAGGGGATGAGGGCCCATAAAGTCATGGAGTCACACTCATGACAAAAGAGTTTACACATTAAACATCTTTTAAATACATTAGTACAAAATAAACAATTTGAGTCTCAACAATAACTTACATTTCAACCATACCAAGTTTGTTCCTGAAGTGTTCAACATTAACTCTAGAGAGAGGCTTGGTTAGCATGTCTGCTGTTTGATTGTTTGTACTAATATAATCCAACTGGATCACATTCCTTTCTACCATGTCTCTCACATAGTGGTAAGGAATCTCTATATGCTTTGATCTATAATGGAATATTGGATTTACTGAAAGCTTAATACAACACTGATTGTCACAGTGGATAATAGTAGGATTCAGGGGCTCAGCAAATAATCTCACAAGAAATTTCCAGAGCAATATTGCTTCTCTTGCTCCCATAGAGGCTACAATATATTCGGCTTTTGTTGTACTCAGTGCCACAAAAGATTGCTTCCTGCAACACCAGGATATCATCGCAGACCTCAACCTGAAACAACATGATCATCTTCTTTAGGTTTAGGAGGCCCCCTTTGAATCTTCAAGCTTGCATCAACCTCCTGACCTCATCGTCCAAGATTGCATGCAACACTAGCTTTAGAGAAGTGGTTTCCAACGCACACCTCTGTAGAGATTCAAGGCTGTCCTCTTCAACCTCATCCTAGATCACTCTATTCTGAAGAGGTTTGTAGAGCTACCAATGTTAGATCCAGGTTGCCAGATAAGAGAAATTATGATCTCATCTGCTGAAGAGGTACTTCAAGGATTTAACATCAACACTGCAACCCTTACTGAATCATGGAACTCCCTCTGAAGGTTAAATCTCAGAAATCTTCACAACTAGCATGAAGAGATTGAATCTTCAAAGGATCTTATGATAGAGTACACAATTCAAGAGAAATCATGACATCTCTTTATTAAACACACATGATCCAAATAATCAATGCAAAACTAAATTTTTACCATAGATTCTAGATTTCAGAAGTATAACCAAAGGAATACTTATCAGAATCCCGTATGCAAAAAATGAGAGATCGATACCCTCAAACAACGATCACATTATCTGCTCTCTCTGCCCTTTACAGTGGTGTCAATCGCTATTGTTCTCAATGCAAACTCTTAACTTCGATTGCAACTAATCACACAGCATTGGAGTTGAAATCTTCACAGGACTGGAACATTGTGTAGGATCATCATCTAATCTGCATAAACTCGATGACCAAACAACACAAAACATGATTCAAGTAACCAAAGTCATATTTACACAATGAACACAAGAATACTTATCTCGATGGTTGCAGCCATCGAACTCAAACATCATCCATTAGCAGCTTGATCTGTCAACAGGATGAGCTCTTGACTGCAAGGTCGTAAAGACCATTGATGTCCAATCAGATGAGTTACTCTACATCTACATGATTATGTTTGACAGAAGAAATACGACTGGCAATGGTACTACTCTTGCTGATTACATGAGTGCCATCTTAGCACTGTTGGAGCTTGGAGTTATAGAACAATCATACAAATTTTGATCTGATTCCCAAGCACAAGAAAATCATGATCTTTCCCATTCTATATGCAGACTTAATACAAACTACAATATCACTGATGCTGGTGATCAACCGCTCCTAGCAAGCTTCAAGGAACTTGGCTGGCAGGAACCGCTTATAAAACAATGATACTCATATATCTCACAAACTGAGTATTACGACTTCAACCTTGATGGAAATGTAGCATGTAAAGATGTCGCCATCTCTAACACTCAAGGTCCCAATATCATAATCTTCCAAGCAATGTCAAGATCTTTAAATTCCAAAAGAACCCGACACTCAGATTATGGACGGCTCATTTCTTCCAGTTATGGCGTGAGAACTATCTCAATCACTAGGAAGTGTGGACCCTCAAACTTGAGCTTCCTGTGTGATGGAGGTTCCTTCTGATGACCTTCTGTGAATGTGAAGAAAGAAGTAATGATGGAATGAGGATGTCGAGATTATGATCGAGCACGAATATGGTGCAGATCAATGCCCGATTCAAGGTGGAGCTCTGTTGATGTGTGGAAGAGGAACTCACACTAGCCGACTCTGACGACAACTTAGTAAAGGATGGGAACACTCCCTATGAAATATGCCTTCTTTGATGCTACCAGATCTGTTGAAAGTTATCAGCATCACTTGCTTTCAACGAAAATGTCCTCCAGACCCGACTGGCGGCTATAAGGCTTCATAGATCACACTCCAAAGAACAACACAGATTGCTACATCCATCACCCAAATGTAGATTGATATCTTTGACTCCTAATGCCACTTAAGGATTATGATCATATGCAATGATATCGCAAATTGCGCAAGACACAAAACTCGAATGGTTTCACAGACTTAAAGGGGCTCGATCTGCGATATGAGAAAGAGCTAAACTTGATTTCCTCCCGGACATGGTCATGTGCAATTTGACAAGAGACACGAACTCTAGATTGCAAGGATGCGGTAAAAGTAACAAAAGACAGATGATCACACGATCCTCATGATCAGACCCGATATCAGGTTCCCCAAATATGACGCCTCAGCCCAATATTCAGATCGAACAACACATTCAATGTTTAGATTGAATCTGGAGATATGGGGATCTTTCTACATCGAACATGCCTTGTCACAAACTTGAAGCTTGCCATTACATACGCATGGAGGAATTCATGGGCTTCAAGAGATGTTACCCATTACCTGAAGCAAATCTGATCGGATCTTTCTTATACCTGCTTTGATACCATGTTAAATTTAGAGATCAGATTATATGCAGAATGTTGAACATGATAAATATGAAGTTGATGCCAAATCAATATTGAAAAATATTGATCATGAATTCACAAGTCTGAATTTTCCCATAATGGTATTCGATCTACAAGAGCAGAACATTTATTGATTTCAATATCTCCAATTGTGGATCGGATCTACATTAAATATATAAGGAAGAGACACATCCCATGAGCAGACATGTCTCCACAAAGTGGAGGCATGTCCGTTCATGAGATGTCTTGTGAATTGTGCCTTTTCATCTAAACTAAACACCCATTCACCAATTCGGAGTTAGTTACTTAATAAACATAAATGCTTACTAAGTTCGATCTGATTTTAACTTGCACAAATAAATAATATCCAATCTGGAAATGATCACCAATAATGATGCTCGATCGGGATCCTATATGAAACATGAAATGCTAATAATCCGCAATTAATAACCTATAAATGCAGATCGATAATATACTTGGAATGTAGTAGATTTCGATATAAATGATGATGTATACAATTAATATATATATATATATGTGTGTGTGTGTGTGTGTGTATACATATGTCAGTACATATTGACATATATATACACACACATATGATCATCATTTCTATATCTGACCGAAGCTACCATATTTCAACATTAAGAAATTTCATCATCCTTGTTCTTAGTAGTTTAGTTTCTATTTCATTAAGTTGTGCAAATATTCCTTTATTCTCTACCTTGTCACTTGAGCTTTATTTCTTGAGGTAACCGAGGGCTATTTTCTCCTTGTAGAATCTCTTTGTCCTAAGTCTTGAGAGTAGTGAATCCCCTCCTTTACATTTTGGTGAACCTGACATGAAGCAAATAATGTCAGATTTTTTTCTTCAAAATTTTAATGCCTTTGATAATCCATTTTCTAAACAATATTTTGATATTTCAGATGATGTCCTAGATGATTTCTTAGAGGCATCCCCTTCTATCCAAAAAAATGATAAACAAAATTCTTCATCAAAACCTTCTTTGCAAGTCAAAGAGTCTATGAATGTAGTTGTAGTCTTTACCGTCCCTCAAAGGCATAAGAGATTGGTCATTTACATGACTTCGTCTATCCCATCTCCTAAAACAATTTATTTTATTCATGGGGTTCTTGTCACAAATGACATGTCAAACCTTTACACAAGGTTTATACAATCTAAGGCTCCCTCTTATAGAGTGGTAGCCCATACTTACAATACTAGAAGAAATCAACAAAATCTTAATCAACCTACTTTTCTACCACCTTCTCAACCAAACTTTCCTCAAGAACCTAAACCTATAGCTAAGGCACCTAGTGAGTATGATCTTGTCTGAGCAACTTCACATTACTCCTGCCAAGATCTCACTTTGGGATTTGCTTCAGACGGATTTGATTTACCAAGGTATGCTTTAGGAAGCCTTGCAAAATATCTGCTTGCCCTCTTCCACTAGGCCGATGGATGTTAATGTGTTGATAAATCATATTTGTGTGGATTTTCTAAATATTACATTCTATCTGCATGAACTCTTGCCTTCGGAAGTATAGAAGCAAGTGAACCCCCTAATAATAATATTTAACATTAACAATATTGGCATTAGATGTTCTCTCATTGACGTTGACTTGATGTTCAACGTATGTAGCATCAATTGATTCATCTTCTCTTGTTGCTTCTTCTTTGTATATATGTGGTTTTGATAACGCCAGTACACAAGCCTTAGGCACAATAATCTTTTCTTTAAGAATAGGACCCATTACCATACCCACCCAAGTATACATTATGTCAGGATTGTTACCTTACAACATTCTCTTAGGAAGACCATGGATTCACTCTTTGGGAGAATTCACTTCTACTTTGCATCATTCTATGATTTTTTTTTCTAATAACAAAGTAATCACAATCAAGGTTAACCCTGATGATATACACCTTTCTGAGATGGCAGCTATTGGGCAAGCCTCGATTACTTCTACTCTTAAAAAAATTATCCCTTCATTATCTTCTAATGTGTTGAAATCTACTCTGGTAGTGTTTGTTCCAAAGGATACTTTTGAGATGGATGTCCCTAAGGAAGATCGTCCCAAAGCATAAAGTCCAAAGTCTATCCCTTCCAATTTTTCTTCTTAATTGAACACATGTCTTGGTGATGATTTGGGATCCTTGGACTTTACCAAATCCTATATACATTCTGACAATCTCATTCACCTCTATTGAGAAAGTTGAATGTCCTCCCGTTAAGGAAGATGATCAAGCTCTTGCTAAGAAGGATGGTCACACCTCTACTAAGAAGGATAATCATGGTTTTGTTAAGGAGGCTAGTGTTTGTGTTCCTGCTAAGAAGGATGGTTATGTCCCTATAAAAGAGTTTGATACTTATAGTTTGGATTACACTCTTTACATTGATCCTCCCTCTTTCCAAGAATTGCAAACACGTTATGGTATTGGTTTCAATATCTTTTATAAATATGGTTATGGAGGTAAAGGTTGTGGATGTAATGAACAAGGAATTAAAGCCCCTTAGAGTTTGATCCTCGTAAGTATAAAATTGGACATAGATATCGTCACACGAATTCTAAGGTGAAACCATGGTTGAATGTCAACATGATTTTCGTTGAACCTCCTCCTCTTAAATTAGTTCATCATGAACTTATTGAAAGTAAGGTAGACTCTAATGAAATCTCTCTAGATGTTTTCTCTTCAAAGGAAGCACTAGAAGAATTCTTAGGTGCCTACTCTCACTTACCTTCTTATCATCATAAATGACGATTCCTAAATTGCTTCAACAAACATTTATATTTTGGAGAATCTATTATGAGTATTGATGAGAAGGCCCCTTTATCTAATAAGGATGATAGTACTCCTACACCTCATTTTAAAGATTGTAGTACCCTCCTTAAAGGGGATACTTATGATGTTTTCAAAGACCCTATACCTTCTAAAAAAGTGATTAAGATTGGAAAATGTCTTTCATCAGAATAGTCTAAACAACATGGTGATTTGTTGCATTCTCATCCTAATATTTTTGCTTGGTCATATGAAGACATTCCTGGTATTGATGAGTTTGTGGTGGTTCACAATATCATCACATGTTCTGATACCAAGCCTGTTAAGAGAAATATCCATAAGATGAATCCCAAGGTTTCTTTATTAGTCAAGATTGAGGTAGAAAAACTTCTAAAAGTTGGTTTTATTTGTCCCATTGACTATTCACCTTGGATATCAAACATAGTCGACGTTAGTAAACCTAATGGTAGTATTCCTATTTGCATAGATTTATGTGATCTTAATAAGGCTTCTCTTAAGGATGATTTTTTGTTGCCTAATATCAATATGATTGTAGACTTCATTTCAGGCCATACCTTATTATCCTTTATGGATGGCTTCTTAGGCTATAATTAGATTTGTATTAACTTGGAAGATCAGTATAAGACAACCTTCAATACCCCTTGGGGTACCTTCTATTATGCAGTCATGTCATTTTAGTTAAATAATGGTGGAGCAACTTATCAATGAGCAATGACTTATCTTTCATGATTTCATTCACAAGATTCTAGAAGATTGCATCAATGACATCTTGGCTAAGTCTATGGCTCGTCAAGATCATTTCAAGAACCTACATCTTATCTTCAAAAGGCTTTGAATCTATAAGATGAGACTGAATCCTCTTAGGTGCATTTTTGGCGTGGATACCAACAAGCTTTTATGATTTATCATCTCTCATCATGGAATCAAAGTTGACACAAATAAAATTTATGCAATTGTTAACATGCCTCCACCTAAAAACATCTCTCAACTACATAGTTTGCAAAGGAAGATTCAAGTGATTCGTAGATTTGTATCTTAGCTTGTTGATCATACCATTCCCTTCACGTGTTTGTTGAAGAAATATGTTTGTTTCTAATGGGATGATGAGTGTGACAAATCTTTTAAGTCAATCAAAAGTTATTTAGCTAATCCTCCTATCTTGATGCTAGCTATGCAAGATAGAACCTTATTATTTTATATCTTTTCATCACCTCATGCTTTAGCAACTTTATTAGCTCAACATGATGATGATGGTAAAGAAATATCGGTCTACTACATTAATTGTATTCTAGTTGATTATGAAACTTGATATTCTGCCATGGAAAAATAATGTCTCACTCTTGTTTTCGTAATGAAAAAGTTACTACATTATCTTCTCCATGTTGAAACCCGTGTGATTGTGAAATGTGATCTACTTAAACATTTATTTACTAGAACCAATCTCTTGAGAAGATTGGAAAAATGGGTAATGTTGCTCCTTGAGTTTGATATCAAGTTCATAACTCAAAAAGAAATCAAAGGACAATTTGTCACCGACCAATTGGCAGAAACTTCCTCATCCCATTCCTTCCCTAATTTGGATTTATTTTTGGATGAAAATATCTTTGTACTGGACCATGAATCTATGTGGGAGATGTATTTCGATGGATCAAGATGTCAAACCGGCTCTAGGGAAGGTGTGGTTTTAATCTCACTTGAAGGGAAGTCGGTTCCTCTATTCTTTCGATTATAATCTCATTGTACCAATAACATCGCTAAGTACGAACCCCTTATTTCAACTTACATGTTGTGATGGCATTAAACGTCAAGTATATCTACATTCATGGTAATTCTAAACTTATTATAAATTAAATCATAGGAATGTATCAGGCTAAGGAGAGTAAGCTATCTCAATATCAGGATTTGGATTTATCCTTGCTTGATCGTTTCTCCTCCTTCAAGATAGACAATATACCTAGGAGAGAATCACCACGCTAACACAATGGCGAGTGTAGCCTCCCTTGTACCCTCAGATGATGGTGTGGAAGAGTATCACTTTGTGGTTTAGATTCTCCACTCTCCTACTATCTTTGACTGACCTGAACATGATAGTCTCATGTGTGCTCACATAGACTTGGGGGAATGGTATTCTCATATTTATAACTATTTGCAGATTGGAAACTTTCTCGATGATGCGACTAAAAACACTCGCACTCGGATACAAAAGCTTCTAGCTCGATATATTATTTCATTTGGCGTTCTTTATTGAAAATATTATTATAGCCTTCTTCTTCGATATCTCACTAAGGTTAAAATACCCCTTTCCTTTCAAGAAGCTCATTCGAGATCTAGGGATGGACATTTCGGTAGTAAATCCTTAGTGTGTAAACTTATTCATATGAAATATTATTGGAAAACAATGGAGCAAGACTCCTTTTCCTTTTTCAAGAAGTTTCCTCAATGTCAATAACACAGTAATCTCATATGAGCTCCTACACAAGAACATCAAAATCATACCTCTCCTTGGCCATTCACAAAATGGGGATTGGACATTATCGAAAAAATATCACCTCCTTCTTCTAAAGGACATACCTTCATCATTACAACTATTGATTACTTTATGAAATGGGTTGAAGCTATTCCACTTTGATCCACTAACGCTGAAGTGATTTATAGGTTTCTTCTAAACAATATCATTACTCATTTCAGATTGCCTTCTACCCTTGTTTCTGACAATGGTACTTCATTTAAGAACAAAGAGGTAAAGCAATTCTTAGAAAAATTTCATATTCAACATAGATTTTCTACACCATATTATCCTCAATCTAATGGCCAATCTGAAGCATCTAATAAAACACTTGAACTATTTCTTCAGAAAATAGTAAATAAACACGATAAAGACTAGTATACTCAATTGATGTATGCCTTTTGGGCCTATCACATGAGCATTTGTATGACTACTAGTACAACCTCGTACAACCTCATGTGTGGTGTCAACGTTATCATGCCTTTAGATTTGGAAATTTCATCTAAGTTTCCCTTAAAGGGTTAATTAATGGTGACACTTATCATGTTAAACATTTAAACCAGCTTGAGTTGCTCGATGAGCATCGATTGTAGGCCCTCGAACATCTCCAAGCTTATCAAAGATCCATTTCTAAACATTAGAAGCAGGGTGTTCTTTCTTGCACATTCAAGGTAGGTGATCTCATTCTCTATGAGAATCAAAGAAATGTAAATGTGCCACATGATCAAAAGGGGAAGTTCAGCCCTAATTGGTTAGGTCCTCACATAATCATCTTCATGTATGGTTTTGGTGCATATGGACTATCATCTATAGATGGCACACCTCTAAAAGAACCAATCAATTTGCAATGCATCTCCATTGATACTATGCATAAGGTCTATGTGGCATGTGCATGACACTCATTCCTTTCCAAGGATCACAATCCATTGTCCTATGACATTTTTTCATTAACACATTATTTTTTTAGTTGTGTTATGATGCAAACATGTGTATATAATTAATTTATTTAATTATGAATTATATATACATGTGCTTTATTTATTATGCTATGTATCTATGCATTGTATTTGATTAACTCTTTTGGCCAGGCATTAGATCATCATTGTATTTAATTAAGCATACATCTAATGTGTGTTTACTAGATCATGATAGCATCTAATCTAAACATACATCCATGAGCATATATCCATCACATAATCATACATGAAAAAGTAGTACACATAAAGAACACCATGATGTCGATCAAAAATATCATATATATATATATCAAAAATGTCATACATGCATGTATCATACCAATGTGACAAAATGTGGTTTATGTATATCTATATATCAATCTATATATCAAAAATGTTAGACATAAAAAATGATATGGTATACAAAATCTAGCTCTCAGCCCCTAGGTGCATCGCTCCTTGAGCCCTCTGGTGTTGAGGTGATAGAGTGTTGGATCGATGTGAAGGAGTGCTATCGATGAGACTGCGACACAGACATGCTTTGTGACTGTAGCCCTCAAATCTCTCTTTGAATCCCTATCACATCCTCTCGTAGTTGCACGACATGCTCCTATAGAGAAGCCTCCCACTCTTGGGCTTGTCGTAGTTCATCTTTGAGTTGCTATAATTGAGGCTCCTAAGGACTAGGGGGTGATATCCTTTCCACCTTTAGCTGCCTCTCGAGGTCATCAACCTGGCTCTATAGGGTGTACAATATTTGCATGATCAGTCACCACGTACCAACAATCTCCCACTTAGAGATAAATCAGGCTCCACACCAAACAATCTCCCACTTGGAGACTGGTCCTGGACGACATCGTTACACTTGCAACTCCCACTGGATTACAGGTTTGGATGGTTTCTTATGTCCACCATTATCAGTCGTGAAGGCCAATAGAAACTGATGAGGAAATTAGTTTCTCTCATGTAACGTCCTTTGTGAACATATTTGCAGGATTCTCACTTGTGTGAACTTTCTCCAGCTTCAACTGTCCATCCTCCAAAACTGACCGGATGAAGTGGTATCTGAGCTGTATGTGCTTAGCTTTTGAATGCAGAGCTAAATTCTTAGCAAGATGAATGATACTCTGGCTATCAATGTACAAAGGGATATCTTCTTCTTGTTGTCCCAATTCCTCCAGAAAATGTTGTAACCAAATCATCTCCTTCCTAGCTTCCATAGAAGCAACATACTCAGCTTTAGTGGTTGAAAGTGCAACAACCTTTTGCACCCTTAAAATCCAACTGACAACAATACCTCCTATAGTAAAAACATACCCTATATTACTCCTCATGCTATCAATATCACTCGCCAGATCAGAGTCTAACATATCCTTTTAGAGAAGAATTTGTTCCTCCAAAACATAGTTTGAAGTAGTACCTCTCAAATATCGGAGAATCCATTTTACTACATTCCAATGTTCCATTCCTGGATTGTTCATATACTTGTTCACAACTCCCACTGCATATGCAATATCTGGCCTTGTGCATACATCAAGCTACCAACTGCTGATGCATATGGTATCTTAGATATTTAGTCTTTCTCCTCTTGTGTCTTTGGACACATCTCCTTAGTCAACTTAAAATGACTAGGAAAAGGTGTACTAATTGCTTTTGCATTCTGCATGTTAAACCTTTTCAACATCTTCTCTACATACTCACTTTGAGACAAAAATAGTTTTTTGTTTGTCCTGTCTAGTGTGATCCTCATACCAAGGATTTGTTTTGTTGCATCCAAATCCTTCATAACAAATGAATTTTATAATTTCTACTTAAGTTCATTAATATGTTGCATGTTATGCCCGGAAACAAGCATGTCATCAACATAAAGCAATGGGATAATATAGTTGTCATTACCCAATTTCTTAAAATAAACATAATAATTAGAATGACATCTTTTGTAACCTTGTTCAGCCATAAAACTATCAAATTGCAAATACCATTGCTAAGGTGCTTGCTTCAGGCCATACAAACTCTTCTTTAACCTACACACAAATTCCTCCTTACCCTTGACCTGATATCCCTATGGTTGTTGCATGTATATTTCCTCTTCCAAATCCCCATGGAGAAATGTTTTTTTCACATCTAACTATTCAAGATGCAAGTCTTCCGCAGCCACAAGACTTAGAATAGTTTTAATATAAGTCATCTTTACAACCAGAGAAAATATTTAATCAAAATTTATACCTTTTTTTCTGTGTAAAACATTTTACCATGAGTCTGGCCTTATATCTTTTCTTTCCTACATCTTTTTCCTTCAACCTGTAAACCCATTTATTTGGCAATGCTCTTTTACCTACAAGAAATTGGACTAAGTCCCAAGTTTGATTTTTCAACAAGGAATCCATTTCCTCTTTCATGCCTAGCTCCCACTGCTTTTTGGTATCTACCTGCATTGCTTCTTCATAACCTTTAGGTTCACCAGAATCAATCAATAATATAGAATAAATTATAGAGAAAATATTTCTAGAGGTCTAGCTATCCTTGTAGAATATCTAACACTTGCAGGAGTTTGTGGAATAACTTGTTATTGCTGAGCATCAAGTACCACTAGCATTTTTTTTTTTGGAATCTCATTCAGCACCACATATTCCTTTTTGGCCTATTCATGCTTCTTTTCTTGCAGTTGATCCTTATACATGACCTTCTCATTGAATATAACATCTATGCTCCTAATGATTTTATGATTTTCATAATCCCATAACTGATAACCAAATTCATGATCTACTCCATATCCAATGTAGGCACATTTTTTAGACTTAGCCTCAAGCTTGGTTCTATTTTCAATATCAACATGGACAAAAGCTTCACAACCAAAGCTTTTCAGAAATGAATAGTTTACCTTTTTACCCATCCATACCTCCTCTGGAATGCCCTCATCCAAAGGATTTGAAGGCCCCTTGTTTATTAAATAAAAAATGATATGTACAACATCTTCCCAAAAGTGTAAGGGTAGTCCAACATGCAATCTCATGCTCTTTGCATGCTCCATAATGGTCCTAGTCATCCTCTTAGACACACCATTTTCTTGTGGGGTTCTAGGAACTGTTTTCTGCCTACGAATTCCAATGTCTGAACAATAATTTCCAAATTCTCTACTGCAATACTCGCCTCCATTATCAAATCTGAGACACTTCAATTTTTTTCTTGTCTCATTCTCAACTAGAGCTTTCCACTTTTTAAAAGTTTCAAATATTTCTTATTTTTGTTTTAGGAAATACACCCATGTTTTCCTAGTTGCATCATCAATAAAAGTAACATAATAGCAAGAGCCACCAAGAGAAGATACCCAAGTTGGTCCTGATACATTTGAATGCACAAGCTCTAATTTCTCACTCTTCTTCTCTTTCCCAACTTTGAGAAATCAGACTCTTTTATGTTTTCCATAAACACAATTTTCGCAGAACTCCAAGTCAATCTGCTTCAAACCTAGTAGCAACTTTCTGGAGTGAAGGATCTTCATCCCTTTCTCACTCATGTGCCCAAGTCTATGGTGCCACAATTATGTTTATGTCCCTGTAGCAAGTGTTATAATTGTCTTAGTAGCAACTGTTTCTATAGCAGCTAAGGTAGAAAAAGTATTACCAGTACACAAATACAATGTTCCTACCTTTTCACCTTTAGCTACTACTAATGCACCTTTAGTGACCTTCCAGAATTTTTCTGAAAAGGTAACTATGCAGCCTTCACTACCCAGTTGTCCTACAGAAATTAAATTCCTTCTCAAATTTGGAACATGTCTTACCTCCTATACCAACCATTTATTCCCATTCTGCAACTTGACTTTTATATTTTCTTTTCCAACAATCTGACAAGGTTCATCATTGCCCAAATATACTTGTCCAAAATCACCTTGAACATAATCTACAAAATATTTCCTATGGGGTGTGGCATGAAATGAAGCCCCTGAATCTATTACCCAGGAATCATTAGCATTATCTAAACACAAAATTAAAGCATCCTGTAATTTATTACTTGCAACATTAGCTTCCTTACTATCATCATGTTGTTTGTCTCCTTGTTTTCCCTTTCGAGACCAACAATCCTTCTTCAAGTGTCTTGGCTTTCCACAGTGCTAGCAATCCATTCTTCCTTTGGATTTAGATCTTCCTTTCTTTGACTTCCCTTGTGACTTCCCACAATTTGTTGGGCTTTTTCCTCTCTCCTTTGTTCTTCCCCTGTTCTCTACAGTCAAAGCATTACCCGATGTTGAACTCTCACCTATGCTTTTCTATCGCATTTCCTCTCTAAGTATAACGCCAACAACATCATCAAATTTCAATGTATTTGAACCAGAGACAAAGTTACAACCACTACCAAGCTATTCCAGCTTTTTGGCAAAGAACATAAAATCAAGAGAGCCCCCACCTCTTCATCAAAATCCACTTTTACAAAAGTTAACTGATTGGTAATCATATTAAACTCATTTAAATGATCTGTCACAGATCCACCTTCAATCATTTTTAGATTAAACAAACGCTTCATGAGAAATACCTTATTTGAGGCTAAGGGTTTTTCATACAATTTAGCCAAAGCTTTCATCAAATCCTCTATTGTCTTGCTTCTATTATATTGAACGCCAAAGATGGTGCTAGGCACAACCAAATGGTTCCCAGTGCCTTTCTATCCAAAATCTCCCATTCTTCATCGGACATCACAACATCTTTCTTTGCTTTTCCTTGTAATGGCCACCATAGATCCTTTTGATACAAATAATCTTCCATCTACATCTTCCATAATTGATAATTCTAGCAGTTGAACTTCACAACCTTGAATTTTCCTTCTTCCATTACTCCCACCCAAATCTAGAGGTTTCCTACCAATCGATTGAAATACACGTGGCTCTGATACCAGTTGTTAGGATTCAAGTAGATTGGAGTAATAAACATTAACAATTATATGTAGAATAAATAACCCAGAAATAACAATGAAGAATAATACAAAAGAGATCAACACAGAGTTTTAACATGGTTCACCCAATATGGGCTACATCCGTAGAAACTCAACCATCTAATGATTTTATTATCCAGTGCAAAACAGATTACACCATGTAATACATTGATGAGCTCATCGATCATATGGATAGGATACTTAATTTTATTTTTTTTATTTAAATCTCAATAATCAATGCATATCCTCATAGTCCCATCTTTCCTCTTGACTAAAACAACTAAGGATGCAAAAGGACTAAAACTTGGCCTTGTGGTCCATATCTAGGAGCTCCTTAATAGTCTTCTCAATTTCTTCCTTGTTTCCCTAAGGATGGTGATAAGGTGTAATTATTATAGGTTTGGCTCCTTCTAATTCAATAACATGTTAAAACCATCTATCTAGTAGCCCTCCAAGATGTATATCACTAAAAACCTTATTTTACTTATCAAGAAGAGATTGAACATCAACATGATATGATTCTTACCATTAGGAGTAACAATAAGCATGAGTAAACATTAGGTAGCCCATGCAAATTGGTCATGATGGAAAATCCTCTCCATGCACTTAACTAAAAATACTTTGGGAGTATTATAGGACATTCCAAAAAAAAACACTTTCTTACCCTTTGAATAGAACATGAGCTCCATGGTCTAATTTTTTTTAGTAATATGACCCAAATCGTGCAACCACTAAACATCAAAAACTGCATCAATGTCTCCTATGCTAACAACATAGAAGTCATCTTTTACCTTATAGTCTCCCAACATGAGACTCATTTTGAGAATATTTCTTGTGCATTGAATATAAAAACCATCTACAACCATCACATTGAAGCCTTCAAAATGTTCAATTTTTAGGCCTCTTCTTGCAACAATCCCTTCATCTATGAAATTATGTGTTGCTCCATAATCAATAAGCATAGTTTTTCAAGTTCCTCACAAAGAAATCCAAATACCTTGAAAGGGTTATATATTGTTATATCAAATTTTTTGGCAAGAATACCTCATGAAGCATCATTTTCCTATTTTCAACTTGCTAAGGTTCTTCTTCTTCTTCACTTTCCAATTGTACATCTTTTGTTCCTAATTCTTCTTAATTTGGCATTAGCTCAATGTAGTGGACTTGTTCATTTTTGAGACATCTATGACTTGGTGCCCATGGCTCCTTCATGTAAAGAAAAGTTTATATTAGGATTAAGGTGCTATCCACCTTCTAAATCCTATATATTTAATTATTTCATGTTATTATTTATTTATGCACTCATAAGGGATGTGGGACCCACCAATAGTAAAAAATATTTAATTATTATATTTATGAGGTGATAAGATCAAATCATGATTAACTAATTTTTGGGGAGCTATAACAATCTAAGAAAAAAATTACATAACTATTTTTAGTTTACGACAACTTGTAAGAATATATTCTAATTTATAGGGATTGTATCGCATGCCTAAAATAGTGGGAATGTGTAAGAATCATGAAAAAAACTATGTTGAGCATGTAAGGGTCGTATGTATTTTTTCCATGGTATTTTGGAACCTTGTTATGACCCATGGCAATGCTTTATGGTCATATATTGGGCCTCCATGAATCTATTTATTGAGGACTTAAGATGGAGGCATAATGAGAAGTTCTATAGGTACACAAATGTTATCAAATTGAATGCATGATTGAATGAAGTAGAATTTATTGTAATCTCTTTGTAGATAATACAAACTTGTCCCCTTTTTTGGTGGAGTTTTTTACTTGAAAAGGGTTTCTCCATGTAAATATATGTGTTATGTGTATGGAACTTGATAATTTTGTATTGTCTTTGTTTTTTGTTCTTATTGTTTTAAATCCTTATGGATATTCTATAGTTTAATTTAGATTTGCAAGAATATTTTAGATTTCTAAATTGTAGTGGTTTCCTTCATTTCTAACGATTTATTCATTCTCAACTCATTTCTTGCCGCTTCCTCTTTCTTTGAAGGGAAACCTTTTTTTATTGAAGTTTCTTTGGAAATGTTTTTATTGGAATTTACCTTTTGGTAATGTGGACTCAAGTACCAAAGCCCTTTTGATGGCATCCTAAAGAGATGGTGGGTCAAAATATTTGACTAGACTTTTGAGATATTCATTCAAACCTTTTGTAAATAGCATAATCAACCTTCTTTTATTTATGTTTGGAACCATGACAAAAGTCTTTTAGAAATCAGAAACATAGCTTTCAACATTACCATAATGTTTGAGTTGTGCTAATTCATTAAAGTGAATTCCAAGGTCCTTTCAATGGCCCTTCTACTAAATTCATCATAAGAATTAATAATATTGTCCCTATGTAACCATCCATGATACCACCATTCATGTGATGATCTTGTAAGATGGAGGGTGGAAAACTTGATAGCCTCATCCTCCAACATTGGTCTTAAAGATAAATAAGTGTCGAACTTATGGATCCATGCTCTAGTTGCACACTTTTCTAAACTATCAAAAATCAAGAAGTGATAACTTTTCCATTGCCTTTTGAAAATATCTCTAGGCCACTTGACGTATAGACTCAAGTCTTGGGCTATTACAATTCTTCTTCATGTTCATGTGATTTGTGAGTGACATCTCACTCATGATTTATGATGTAAGAGCTTGATATCTAGCATTACAAGCTCTAATATCATCTATAAATGAGGTATGAACTTCTATTTTAGGAATCTCTTCATCCCTACATAGAAAGGTAGCTTGGAAATGCCTAGAAGTTGAACCAATCACAATTCTTTGTATATGTTTCTGTGAATATCATTGATATTAGATGTGCTACCTTCAACATGATGCTAAACATGAGTACTTTTATTATTATAAAATTTAACAAGAATTTGTGCTAATATATCCAACATTAAATCAAACTTTCTTTTAGCTATTTTATTAGAGTCTTCTTCAGCATTAGCATCATTTTCCATTTTTATCTCTTCGAGGAAAAACTCTAGAATCTCAACATCTTAATCTTTGGGAGATGAAACTACCATTTAACCCTTTCTAATATAGAATTTTTTATTTTTCACTAGAATGCATAAGAAAATTAACTCTATATGCAAGGATTATTTCTAAAAATTAGGTTGTCAAGATCGTCAACTCTAATATAACTGTAAAATATCATTATAAAGACACCACATCAAAAAATATATAGGAAATACAAATACACATCCTTCAATAAATAGAAGAACAACTTAATTAAAATAATAAGTAACGGTTCCCTTTTAACAATTTAATTTAGTTATTTAACTTATTTTCCTTTTACCAACACCCAATAGCCTATGAAGTTTTTCTAAGAAAATAGGTTAAGGATCACCAGCAACTTACGCTTGAGAAGGGGGCATTACATCTAATTTGATTTTTGAGTGAAATTAATATGTACATACTTTGAATACAAAACATAAACTCGTAGAGCCTTTGTTCTAGCTATAAAATATTATTTCAAATAGATGATAGTCTAAAGCTCTAATATTACCTAAAAAAAATATAGTCCCTCTATCTAAACTATTCTGGTCTTTATTTTTTTATTGCTAAAAAACCTATAGTTTGTAAAAGTTAAAATAAGTTTTGTTTGTACATTAAAAGATCCATCCAAGGCATTTGGAAGTCATAAGAATATGAATGCAAAGTGAGCTACCAAAAACCATCATTGCTACGAAGGTTTAAATTTAATTATTTATATTTAAATATAATTTTGATGAGAATACTTTGATAAATGAATAAAATGTTGGAGAATGCCAAGATTTGGAAGAAAGAAACAACATTCCACTAATGAGAAAAATATGAGCATAATACGATATCTATCATATACAAATGAAAGTTTATAAAATGAACATAGAGGCCTTGCATATATAAGCAAGGTAGAGGAGATAGGAAGGTAGAACACAATGATTGACTACACCTCCAAAGATGAAACATTTACAGTCTAGCTCAAATGGTGTGTGTGCTATGAAGTGACGAGTATGCAATTACTTGGTGTCTCAAATGATGAGGACACATGTCTCAACCACATGAGGTGAGATTAAAGCATAAAAAATCCTAAGTAAACTTAAGCTAAGTGTGAATAGGTCAATCCTAGAAAGGTGATATCCTAGATATGTAAAGACACTACTTACACTAACATCTACATAATAGTAACTTTGAAATAATCCCTTTCTATGCTCTTAATTTGATAGTGTGTAAAGGATATGTTGTGAGGCCCACCCTTATGATAGACCTATTATTTAGACTATTTTTGTTTTAATTATGTTGACACCTTATGACACATTATTATGTTATTGTTCTTTTGATGTTTGATCTTGCTTTCATTATGGATCCATGATTGAAACTATATGCATATGACATGTCCAGATTTTGTTTGATTACTCACATGGTTGATGATTAATTCATAATCTTGATGCAATGATAAATCATGGAATTATATTGACTTAATTTATTTAAAGTTCATAAAATTATGATATGGAAACTTATATTTTATCTTGTGAGAAATGGATGGATATGTTAAACAAATTTAATGAATTTGAATCTTAAAAAATACGTCAAAATTGAAAATGTCTTGTTAAATTGATAATGTGATGTCATGTGTGATTTAATTCAGTTGTTTTGGTTGTATACTTTGATTGAAAAAATTAACATGTGAACAAAGTGTACAGGTATAATTTCTATGGCCAATCGAATTAGAGGTATCCAGGGGAACCCTATGTGCCTAGCTATGTCAAACCCGACTATTGTCCATTTGGAGGGACTAGAGTTTCATTTGTATTGTACTTTATTTGTGATGTACTTGTGAGTGATTGTTATATCAGGGTAAGGTTATTAAGGTTAATGAGGTCACTAGGTGGAGTTTTGGGGTTGTGTTGACTTTTTAATCTTTCAATTTTAGATTCAATTTTGTATTGGTTTTTAATGGAGGTGAAAAAAACTTTAATTTGGGTGTTTACCCAATTTTTAAACCCCTACGATGATTGTCTATGGGTTGGGTTCCTAATTAAGCCCATATCATGGAGTATATCCAAGATATGACCCCTCTTAATTGCCCATTGAAATGAGGGTAAAGGTATCCTAGGCCCTTAATGCAAAGAACCTAGGATTCAATGGTTCCTTTTCCTAACTTTCAATGAGATGTAGATCACAAGGAGAAATAATTGACTTATAATGCTTAAGGTGAGCCAATCAGCGTTGGATCTACATCTATTGAGGTATTAGAATGGATTAGAAATGTTTTGGAATGATTAAACTAATGATCTTGTATTCCCTAGTATTAAATATGAAAGATCCTAAAGGCCAATAGACGGAAACAATAATTTACCGGTGGATCTGAAAAGTACATAGGACAACAAACTTGCTCAAAAAAAATGGTTTTTAGGTGTTTACAAGGAATCATTCGACCATGGGTGAATGGGTCTTTATACAGGGGTCCAAACCAACTTTTAGGGTCCTTTGGTACAAGATATGAACTTTTGTTTGATACAAGTCCCACTATCAAAAAGTCAAAAATAAATTTTGTAACTTAGTTTTCATGGCTTGACAACAATAATGACAACTTATGCAACAATGCAAAATTGCTCCTTCAAGATCTCTTCAATTCTTCATCAACATGTAATCTACACATACACAAAGGGGAAAATTTGTTTTTTTTTCTATGGGGGTTTGCCTTGGTCAAACCCCAAGTTTGGTGATTAAACCTTGATAGAAAGATAATGACAAAGGAGAAGGAAATGATGAACAAACACTTGATTGCTACAACTCACCACTCTTTAATGGCTTCCCTTAGAGGACCGAAGTCAAACACATCTCTCCAAGGAACTTGATCTTGCTTTTCTTGATTGATTTGGATACTTCAAAATGCTTGGATGCTTTAGGATCAACAATGCATATTAGCCTTCACAAGATGACATGAACACACACAAACTTGAACATGATGTTAGGATCTTGATTGATGCAACAAATGACTGATAAATCTACTCTTGAATGCTCTTAACAATAATAGTTGCTCTTGAAATTTTGCCTTCTTGATCCTTCTAGTTTCAAATGATAAAAAGATTAGGTATTTATATAGGTGTTTATCTAATTTCCCGAAAATTAGATTCTAAAAGCCGACAATTGCAAATTGAATTTGAATCATTAAAATACAACCAAAAACATATTTTAAAATGGGTCTTGGCACTTAAAGGGGGCCCATTCGCCCATGGTTGAATGGGTCTTGGCCTATAAGTCCAAGACATGCATATTCTGTAGTGATTTAATTATTGAATGCATTTATTTAATGTTGGTTCTCCTTTCAGAAAATGGTAAAAATAAGGCTTTGGAATGCATAATTTGGAAAATTAGGAGCTTAATTAAGTCTAATAAATTAAGGGACCCAAACATAGTGTGAAATTGTACAAGGATACAATTTTCTACATTGCATTTAGCCCCCACTTTAGTGAGAGTATGAACTTACGTTTAGACTCACACTAAAGTAGACAAATATGTGTCAAGAGGGGTCCAAGTGCACAAGATCGAGGGTGATCAAGCCCCTAGGATCCAAGATCTCATGGTAAACATAAGCACAAAGGACACGCATGCATGTAAGATATGTGCAGCAAGACAAAATATACATACATATTGGAAAGCACGAAGCATACACGATGAAAACAAATGTGACACAACATAGCATATGGTTGATGATGAAATAAAAACAAACATGATGTGAACACGATGCAAACACGAAGAAGATACACAAAAGACACATGACAAAACACAAGATTAGTACTAAAGGGATTCAAGTCTGTAAGGCAAAGAGACCTCAGTCTTAAATTGTCTCAAATACCAAACGTCATCCATTGAATGTGTTGCCAAAATAAAATGATGCTCTCACAAAGATGTAAAATCACTTATGAAACACATGGCTCCACTGGCAAGCAAGTTGTATTATGCTAGGTGGCCATGGAATACGCTCACAAGGGCTACTGCAGTCTGATATACACTAGGTGAGCCCTCAAGACAAAATGAGAAACATACACTAGATCTACAAGGTGTGTACCTATAAAAAGGTGGCAGATGGGCAAAGTCATCACAAAATGTGTACCCATAAGTCAACCATACCAAAATTTATACTCCCTGATAACTTTGATAAGGTACCACAAAATCATCAATGCTTTACAAGGCTAGAAATTTGTATTATGCTAGACACTCATGGAATAAAATTGCTTCACAAAGCTAGCAAGATGCATTATGCTAGACACTTGTGGAATATATGGCATGGTTTAAATTCAAAACAAAGGTAAATAATCAAGATAATCAAAGGGGTTTTACTTAATGCATGAAAGGTCACACCTTATGGAACATCACACTTGACATTACCACCAAGAGAGGACTAGTCGAGGAATAAAAGATCATACCTTAGGGAATGCTAGCCATAGCATTGCCACCAAGGGGAAAATCATATGCCAAGAAAGGTCACACTCTTGTAGAACATCAAGCCAAATGTCACCACAAAGAAGACACATCACATAGATCAAGAAAGCCACACTTTGAACAAAAAGGTCACACTTCCTAGGAGATGTATGCTATCATCACTAAGAAGAGAACATGCAAGCAATGAGCGGGGGACTATATGCCCCCCCCTTAAAATGTCAACATGCTTGCTATGTTGGTATTTTAAGGAGAAAGAGGGGAAGAGGAGATCCTTGAAAAGAATGCACGCCTCCCAAAACTAGTTATTCTTGCCCCCCAAGCATAGAGACAAGGACAACCACACCAAGGACTATCATGTTGCTGCCATGAAAATTATGGTTGCACTTAGGATTGTACCACCATGAATGACAATGAGATTAACACGTAAAGCTACCAATTCCACATAGCGATGAGCAACATGATAGGATGAAAATTATTGTTGATTAGAGGAATTAGGTGCCTCAACACAAGGAAGAGCACCACAATCCTTAAGATGTTGTATTTTGTTACTCAAGGCTTGACATTCATTGGTTGAATGACCATGCACTTAATGATATGCACAAAATGAGCTTTTCTTGTAGAATTTATTTCATGTTTTTGGAGGGAGAGTTATCAAGCAGGCTTGGAGAAGCCTCGACAAGGTACTCTCTTGATCAATAGTAGAAGATATTCCTTTCTTTTGTGAAAGAGATCTTTCTTGCTTACTACAAGGCATCATACATACACAAGACTTGTTAGGTTTAGATTGTGAGATTTTGTACTCTCCCAAAAAGGAGGGTGTAAAATCTAATGAACCCCAATCATCACTAAAACATGTGTTTGAAGATGAAGCAATATCATGACCATGATGTATATTTGTTCTAGGAGTGTTTTGTGTGATGACATTGATATTAAGTGAAGGTTTCTTTGATGCTTTTGTTTCTTTTGAAGGATAATAACCAAGACCTCTTATTTTTTCTTGTGTGCTAGGTTTGATAGGGACACAAATACCTTGTTCTTTAACACCACATCATTTTCCATTATAGCCAATGTTTCAAAAGTTTGTAACCCCTTCCATAAAGTTCTTTCATTTCTTTTGAGGAAGGAGGTTTGTCATGATCACTTTTGTCATATGTAGGTGTGTAATTTGTGGTTTCCTCTTTGTTGCTAAAAGTTGTGGACACATGGTTTTGATGACTCAAATTGTGTTGATATTATGGCAGCTTCTTTCTCTTTCCCTAATTTGTGTGTAATCTTGTATTCTCCCATGAATGTAGGTGTAAAACCTAATGAACCCTAGTCATCATCTAACAACTTAGTCACCGATGAAAAACAATCATCCTTTTCTTCTTTTTGCAAAGGTTCCACTTTTGTAGTTGGTGTCAATGTTCTAAGAGGATTTATCATTCTTGTTTCAATTTATAAACAACTCTCAAGTTCAAGATCATCTTTTACCGTGTAAACCTTGTTACTGTAAGTGTATTTTAGTAAAACGATGTAACATTGAAGGCACTGCATTCATTGCATGAAACCATGGTCTTCCCAAGAGAAGATTATATGGAAGATCATTGGGCATGACATGGATAGAAGTTTGTAGTAACCCTACCAACTTTAATAGGTAATGTTATCACACCAAGCGGTTATATTCTCACATTGTCAAAACCATGAATGAACAAGTTATCTAGTTACTACCATCAAAGCCTCATTTTGTTTCTATATTTCCAATGGAGGTAATTCACTTTGATGAAAGATAATGTCCAAATTAGGTGAATTCATATTCTCAATCAAAGTAGCCAAATCATTTGGTTGCGCACTAGGAGTGATAACAACTTTTTGCAAAGCATTTTGGAGCATGCCATGGTAAAGAGGTGATGCTTGAATCAAATCCCACAAGGATATCTTAGCAAGAGTGTTGTGAAGTTTTTCAACAAGATCATATTATTTATCACTACGTTGCTAGATATTAGGTACGAGCGGGAGGTATGGTTGAGGCAATGGAAGGGATGTTGGAGCTTATCTCGGTTGTGCGTTATTCCTAGTGTTATGTGTGAGCTATGGTATGATAACTTGATTGTTGTGACACACGATTACTAGTAAGTTGCTTTGTAAAACTTAGGATATGGCCACAAGGTTTAGGAGGTCCTTTAATGAGAAGTGGCTTAGTAGGTCCAATAACTAAAGGACTCTTAGGAGGTTCAAAAGGAATCTTAGGTGGCCTAATGATTAGAGGACTCTTGGGAGGTCCAAAAAGAGTTTTTGGAGGTCCAATAATCAAGGGAGATCTAGTGGTCAATTGTGCATTCATAACCTTAGCGGATTTGACTTCTTGTTAATGATCTTCTATCGAGGGGGGGTCTAATGTCACCTTATCATATTCATCTAAGCAAGCCACATTACTATCATTTGAAAGACATTATCAATAATATCATCCTTTTGCATCATAATATCTTCCAAAACAAGATTCTCATGACGCTCAATGATTAGGTCTTCTAAGATAACTTCGTCACAAGTAGGGCAGGTATTGAGAGAAGAATGAGTATGATTTTCTTGCTTATCAATGATTTCCTCCTCTTGTCCAACAATATCCTCCCAAGTAGGAGAGGTAGTGGGAGAGAAACAAACAAGATTCTCATGACGCTCAATAATTGGATCTTCCAACACTAAGACACCTTTGTCATAAGTAAGAGAGGTATCAAGAGAACACTTATGATTGCCATGATTATCAAGGATTGTATTATCTTTCACCAAACTAACCTCATACATTGGAGAAATAGTGGGAGAGGGATCAATGAAAACAAGAAAAGAGGGGAAATAACTTAATATTTGTATGATTGTAACAAAAATTTCTTAGTGTGCTCAACAAGATTTGAAAATAGAACATGAATTATGATAACCTGAGATTTTTGCAATGAGAACATGATGTAAACAATTGTCCTAAATATCTGAAATGCAACATTTTTTTCCAAATTTACAATAAATCAAGCAAAATAACACTTTTCTTGTACATACAATAACACTATTTCAAAATTTCAAAACACAAATTTTCCAATAGAAACAAGAAGCAAACACGGATACAAAATGTATGCAGAAACTTGTCAGAACACCTGTACAAAGAAAAGTTCACCCAAGGGTGAATGGGTCTTTGCACAGGGTTTTGAAAAATGAAAAGCTAAGTGTCTAAGTTTTTGATTCAGGTAAAAACAGGTTTTGAAGGGACCCAAAACCCTTTACAGTAAAAAACAAGGCTGCAGAAAGAACAGCCTGCAACCAGCCAAAAACCAACCCCCAAACAAGACCCGTCAAAATTTACATTTAGAACTACTTTTGTGGGAACAGAGAGTCATGTCAAAAGAAGGCCTAGATGATTTTTTCTTTCCCTTAACAGTAATACAGCCTTCTTCCACACGCGTTGCCATATCATGCTAGGCCAGCACACAATTTTCCTGAAGAGCTAAGTGTCTAAGTTATTGTTTATGTTTACAAACAGATTAATCACTAACTATTTTTCCAATTTTTGCTTAGTTTAAGACAACATAATGCCAAATGCAAGTCTGAAACAAAGGTGAAAATGTTTTGACAAGTTTTGAATACAAATTTTAGATGTAAAATGCAATATTTAACTAATTGTAAGATGCAAGATTTTGAGAGTGATGATTTTATGCCAATTTGAAACAAAACTATCCAATTTTTCACTTGATTTTGGCTTTAAATGAAAGATGCAATTAACATGCAATTAACAATTTCAAATTTTAACCACTTAATGAATGCAATATGAATGTAAATCTGATCTAAATATGACTAAGAAAAACCTATGATGCAATATGGAATGCAATTTGTTTTTACTTTTTAATGCTTTTAAAATGCAAAAATGGAACCCTAGATGAGAAATGCAAATCAATGCAATGCAAATCTAAACCTAGGGTTTGAAAGACTTCCAATTTTAGAAAGTTTATAGTGTAAGAATGTCGGGTTCACCAAAATGAAATGTAGAGAAAGGGATCCTAGGCTCTTAATGCAAAGAACCTAGGATTCATTAGTGTCTTTTTTTCAAATTTCATTAAGATGTAGATCATAAGGTGCAAAAGATTGACTTTCAGCCCTAATGGTGAGCCAATTAGACTTAAATCTACATTTAATGGGGGGATTGGAATTGTTAGAAATGTTTTGGAATGATTAAACTAATGATCTCATATGCCCTAGTATTAAAAATGCAAGATCTCGAAGACTGACAGATGGAAACAATAGTTTACCAGTGGATCTGGGAAGTACAGAGGACAACAAACCTGCTCAAAAAATTTGGGTTTTAGGTGTCTACAAGGACTCATTCACCCGTGGGCGAATGTGTCTTTATACAGGGGTCCAAACCAACTTTTTGGGTCCCTTGTATAAAATTTGAGCTTTTGTTTGACAAAGGTCCCACTATCGAAAAGTCAAAAATAAATTCTACAACTTAGTTTTTGTGACTTGACAATAATAATGACAACTTATGCAACAATGAAAAATTGCTCCTTCAAGATCTCTTCAATTCTTCATCAACCTATAATCTATGCATACACAAAGAGGAAAATTTGTTTTGTTTTGTATGGGGGTTTGCCTTGGTCAAACCCCAAGTTTGGTAATTAAACCTTGATAAAAAGATAATGAAAAAGGAGAAGGAAATGGTGAACAAACACTTGGTTGCTACAACTCACCACCCTTCAATGGCTTCCCTTAGAGGGAAGTCAAACACATCTCTCCAAGGAACTTGATCTTGCTTTTCTTGATTGATTTGGATACTTGAAATGTTTGGATGGTTTACGATCAACAATGCATATTAGCCTTCACAAGATGGCATGAACACACATAAACTTGAACATGATGTTAGGATCCTGATTTATGCAACAAATGACTAATAAATCTGCTCTTGAATGCTCTTGACAATAATATTTTCTTTTGAAATTTTGTCTTTTTGATCCTTTTTGTTTCAAATGAGAAAAGGACTATGTATTTATAGGTGTTTATCTAATTTTCCAAAAATTAGATTCTAAAAGCTGACAATTGCAAATTGAATTTGAATCGTTAAAATGCCACCAAAAACATATTTTTAAATGGGTCTTAGCAATTAAAGGGGACATGGGCAAATGGGTCCTGGCCTATAAGTTTGGGACACACATATTCCATGGTGATTTAATTATTGATTGCATTTATTCAATGTCAGTTCTCCTTTTGAAAAACGGTAAAAATAAAGCTTTGGAATGCATAATTTGACAAATTAGGAGCTTAATTAAGTCTAATAAATTAAGGGACCCAAATATAGTGTGAAATCATAAAGGGATACAATTTTCTACACTACACACATTAAGGGGGGTGATGGATTTTAGAGATTTTGGGAGAACAAGGAATGATTTGTCCTCCAAACCTCATTTATGAGGAGATTTTGGAGGTGGAGTGTCTAATTGCACTCCCCTCCTCTTAATGAGATTTTAGACCTTCTTAGTTAGACCGAAGTACTCTTTACCTCCCTATTTCAACAGAAGTCTCACACATGTGAGCACTTGTGGAGACATGTGCTTGAGGGATGAATGAGAGAGTGAAAAGTGTCATTCCCTCATTCAAAGATTTGAAATCTTGAATCCATATTTCTATCTCTTTTGAAAACAAAGAGAGGGTTATTCCTTTGAGTTTTACTTACTTGTTTGGTGTGTGTATGTGTGTGTGTGTGTGTGTGTGTGTGTGTGTGTGTGTGAGAGAGAGAGAGAGAGATAGAGATGGTTCTTCTTGCTTGGGGTTTGAAGGGAAGGTTTGGAGAAGAAGTTGGAGCTTGGAGTTCATCTCCAACTCAACATCACCATTGAAATTTTGCTTGAGAATGTAGGCATCTTATTCCTTGTTTTAATGCTCTTTTTTGTTTTGTATGTGTGTGAAAAATAAAATGTATGTTTTATTTTAATGTTTATGTTGTGTTCTTGTTTGATTGAATGTTGTAAATATGATTGGGTGTGTGGGATAGACTCACCCTTATGGGAAGAACATCCCTAGTTTTGGGTGTTGAAAGAAGTAAGAACCTCTACGGGGAGCTTATTCCTCCTTAGAGAATGAGAGGCTTAAAGTTATGAGTACCCATGTCTTCCTTTGACATTATGTTTTTGTGAAAAGATGGAGTTGTCTTGTGAAAATGGAGAAATGTGATAAGTTGTGATATTTTGTGAGTCTCCCCATATGGAGAGTTGCCCACTCTTCTCCCCCCTTTATGAGCAAGAAATCATGTGTGTGTAATCCCCTTGGGATTGGTGTTCTCATTGTCTATGTGTATGTGTTATACTTTATATGTTTTGGTTGGTTGTTTGGTATACCCTATTCTCATTGTTATCTCTTAGCTTGGGGGTGGTTAGTTTTCTAGCCAATGGTTGGGTGGTGAGCACCACCATTAGCCCTTAAAGAAAGTTTGTTTGTATCTTTTTGTAAGTGTGAAAAGATTGGAGGGACTTGCAAATTTGAAGAGAGGCTCTTATTCCTTATTGAGTGAAAAATGCGATAGTAATGCCATCACAATGTAAAATTGCTCTCGAGGACTATGTTAAGTTATGTTTCAAATGTGTATAGTTGTATTTGGAAAGGGAACTATGCTATTATGTTTAGAAGGTAATATGTATGCTTCTTGAAATGCAAATAAGTATTGTGGTTCTAATTGCAAAATGTATTCCATTTCAAATGAATTTACATGATGATTTTGGTTTAAAAAGATATTGAGTAGTTTTGCTTTGAGAACATTTGTATAACTAGTCTATTTAATAATGGTGTGGTGTTTTCTTATTCTTGACTATGATATAGTTCATTTTACTATTATTGTCATGTCAATGTGTGTGATAGAAAGGAATACAAAAGGAGTAGTAGTTTGAAATGTTCATAATAAAGAAAATATATACATATTTAGGTACAAATTTGTTGTGTAAAATTAAATTGGAATAATCACAACCTCCTATTGATCATTATATGCATAATATTTATGGTGTTAATGACTTGGTTGCTTGAAACAATATTTTAATTTAAGTATTTTATCTATTATGACATAATAAATATGGCTTTGTCTTTACAATAGTTATTATTACATCGATAGACTTACAAAAACCCACATTCTATTTTCATGTACAATTATTTTTTATTAATTTTTTCAATTGTTTAAATAAATAAGTATCACAACATTATATTTTCATTCTTTTAACTATAATAATTTTTATTTTTCCATATAATAAACCATACAACAATTTTTTATTTATTTTAATTTTACCTATTAAAAAATGATATTACATGAATAAATGAACAATTGCCTTTTATTGACTTCAGTATTTTATTTTGCATTCAGTATGGTAAAAAGGAATTAACAAAGCACAAGCATAATCGAAAATGCAGATACATTTAGGTGTAAATAAACATATATGTGAGAAAGTTTATAAATACATCGTGTATATATTCTGCTGTTTTCATTTAATAAATTGTGTTCAAATGCTAAATATTCCTTTAGCAGGCAGAGATTAAACGAGAATATTTTTTCTTAAATAGAAAAAGAAGAATTTTAATTACATACACTGCAATATTTTATATTCATTTTGTGAAGCCGAGTCTGCAACATTAAACCCCTCCTGCTTCGACGGCATGGGATCTGGCTGGTTTTCCTCCATGAATTTGGCTTCCTCCATAACCGATGCGCTCCAGAAGGTCGGTGGCGTACAAATGAGCAGAAAAAAATAAAATAAAATCTAGGTTAGAAGCCTCGTAAGTGATTAGGGCATAGAGTGCTTGGCGAAGAAAAATGGGGAGACTCTTGCCTCTTTAATTTAGGGTTTCTCGGAATGCGGGATTTAAAGTATTTTGGGTTTTGATTTCCCGCCCAATTTGATTTTAAAATGGACTTCAAATGCATTGCAATCCGTTTGACTGTGAATCGCCGACCCCACTTTGCCTTTTCCATGCGCATAAACGTCGGTGGTCGCTTCTGTAATTGCGGCGGATTTTCTTGAAGTAGGTAATCCTTCATGGCATCATAAGAGTTCCAAGGATTGCATATTTTTTCAAAGCTTTAATGCACCATACTAAACACAGTGTTTTCTGGATTTGATTGTGTTGGTTTTTCTAACATTATCAAATTGAGAAAGATACTCTGAACTACAATATGGATTGTGGAAATTTGATATCAAAAATTAATATAATTTACCCATACCGATAGTGGAGTTGGCTTGGGCCATGGGTTTGCTCCCCATAGGTTTCGGGTTCGACTTTGAGGCCCAGGCTTACCCGATGCACGTGGTTTGCGGGTGATTGCGTGCATCCCTAAAGGATTAGTCTCGCCTCAGCTCGCCCCTCCCAATCCCCAACTTGGGCATTGGACTGGGTTGCGGGGATACCTCTTGCGCAAAAAAATAAATATAATTTACTCACATAATCATATGTTTCCTTCATATTGTTAACTACATCTCTAATTGTGTTTGTGTCGTGGTGTATTTCAATATGATTTCTTTCAATTGCTTCATTCCCTACTCCATTAATATTTCTTGTTTAATATTTTTTGTATACATTTCTTAATTTTGAAATTTTGTTAAGGTTTTATTTATTTTTATCCTTAATTGTTGACCTACTAGAGGTATTTGTGTGTATATATATTACATGTGTTTGAATATCTCTAACGTTTTCTCTATGGATTTGTAGACACCTAAAATATGACCTTACCCAACCACACCTAATTTTATTCTATCCTAGGCCATTAATTACATAAATAATATTTAATTAATTTATCCCATCACCTTTATCCCACTTTATCCTAGCCAATTAATTAAATAAATATTCATTATTTATTTAATTAATTTTTCCATTACCTTCCAAATCCTCGAACTAAATTAATTAATTAGTTAATTTAGGCCAACTAATTCCCATTGCCTCTTCCTCTAATATTTAATTCAACGGTATCCCTCAATCCTTATCCATTAAATTCATTCATATGGATCACAATCTAAATTTTCCACATGTGACAAATATCCCCTTCATATGGCTAACTAATTCCTTGTCTAGATTCATTGAACCTAGACACCTAGTGGAAAGTCAAACTAACTTTCTATCGCATCCCTTCATTTAATATCACACCTCTTAATCTTATCCATCCACATAAGGATGTTGCCCTAATGCAAATCATAAACCTAGCCCTTATCCTTCATGTGACACTTGTCACATAACTATATCTTTGGTTTCAACCCTTACCCTCATTCAATCCTAGCCATTCATCACTCAATGCATCTTGGCCCTTGATTTATGTCAATGAAATTATATAAATGAGAGGTCTTCCTTCCCATTTGTTTCAATCATCCATATCCATAGCCTTATGCTACTGAATTTTCTATCTACTTCTCTCATTTTTTATCTACTTCCATAGCCTAGCTTATCTTCATCATAACCTCATCCTATCCTTTTGATCATTACTCATATCAATCCTATCATCATGCTACTTGTATAAGCAACCACATTCCTCCATTAACACATAAAAGGGCACATCTTGAGTGAAGCTAGGGTGCACTCTACTTCAGCTCTATCTAAGGAGAAAGAAGGGTTTTAGGTGAAGGTATATTGTGTGTATTGATTTATATCTTTTATTTTATTTACCTTTAATCTATTTTTTTTATCTTCAGGATTCATTGGTATTCAATAAATATTTAAGCATTCTCTTCCTACCAGTGTTATGCATAACATCTCCTATTTTGAATTTTTGGATAGAAGATATTTGAGTTAGGTCCCCCATGGACTAAAGGATGTGGATGTGAATAAGGTTAGTGGTGAGGTCATCATAGGTTGTAGTTACTTCTATTGGGAGCTAAGAACTCCTTAATCTTGGCTATTGGATCTAAAGGTTGATACATCATTGGAGGTATTTGAATTTGACCTATGGGATGTTATCTTGAAATATATTCCACTGTCACTATTTTTTCCTTTCCCTTTTTTGTGAGTATTTTTCTTCCCATTTAATCTTCTCTTTGTATATTTTGCAGGGCCTTTGTCAATTCTCTCACTAGTGAATCTACTATATATTCTCCTTATTTATTTTTGTTGGTGGTATAGTGGGTAGTTCTCTTATTATGGCCAATTGTAGAGATATTTCTCTATATCCTCCTCTCCCAACTTCTCATGGGTCTTTAAAACTGTTATTTTAAAATCTATGAGACCCGGATTTTAACCTATTAGACCATCACACTTACATTTATTTCACCTCCATTTATGGTAGTGATTTGAGATCTCAATCACCATAGGTGATTGTGGTTCCTTCCTATTAGCCCACCTTTGGTTTAATTTTTCTTTCCCATTCTCTAATTTATCTTATGCTTCCTTCGTATTTTTCTCCACATTCAAATCATGTGCCAAATATTTATACTTTTGGGTCCTTGGGCAATACTAGTAATGTTAGATTATGTTTCATTCAAATAATTCATTGTTGACCTCATATGGGAGTTGTTGTATCTATCACCTCCACATACATAAAATCTATATCTATAATAAATGTGATCGATATTTTTTACACTATCTTTAAGGATATACAATTTTTGTTTTGTATTTTAGCTTGAAAATTCTTGAAGAACCCCTAATATAGCTCCCTAAAATATGTTTCTTGTTTAAATATTTTCATATGTGCATTTAGTTGTTATTGCATTTAGTTGTTTATCCATTTCCTACTTTAATTTAGTTTTGGCTTTGGTATTTAACCTATAAGGTCTCTTTTTCAACACCTTGGCCTCCTCCAATTGAATTTCATTAGACTTTCTCCTTTTGTAATCTCCTTATGGTTAGTGAAACTCTTGGGGAAAATTTCCCTATAATCCTTTAGAATGTTCACTACATGCATAACCTCCTTCTCTTCCCAATAGTCTCCAAAATTCAAGAAATATTAGGATCTCACTTAGATGCTACATTCTCCTTTTTTATCTTATAAGGTTGATAAAAATATCAAAATTTTACCATATTATATATTATTATGTCTCTTTCTCCTTATTCTACTTCAACATCTAAGTTCCATAGATCTTATTCATCATACTCCCTTTCATTCTCTTATTTACCCTAATAACAATTTTTTTGATGAATTACATCAAACTCATTAATCCATTCCACCAACTTTCATATGCCTTGTTTATTTTGTGGGTCTAACCTCTTCCTTCCTTCTCCAAATTTATCACTTACCTCTTTTGGTTGTGATACTATCACTTCCTTCATTTTTTTAATGCAAAGTGTATTCATTTATTTGGGTCTTGGAATAATTTATTTTTTGAAATTCTTCCTATACCATATTCTAATTTCTTGTCTTTCACCTCTTTTCATGATTAATAAATCATGTTTTGAATGGGTGAAAATTTATGTTAGAACAGTTGTACCCTCAATCTCTCATTATATCCTTTGTGTTGTCACATTCTCTAATTTACAATTCTCAAGTGTATCCTAAGATCAATATCTTTACAATATTCAAGTGCGAGTTTTCAGTCTCATTCTTTAGGTAGGTACCTTGTTTCTACAAGTATAGTTAACAACTTCCATTTTAGAATGTTAGGTTTTTTTAGTGTGTCGTCAATGCACTACACTGCCCACTATGGAATCATCTAACACTTCCTTCTTAAGTCTTTTGTTTCAAATATCCATTCCATGATTTCTAGGTAGCTTAGAAGGTCACCTAGTCTTGAGTAAAGAGGTAGTTTGACATGTGAAATGTTGGGAATAGGATGCCATTTAATTGCAATCCTAAACATATTTCATGTATCTCCTAAGTCCTTGGAAAGTGTTCCCCAACACTAGGATTAGAAAGAGATTAAATTCATATGAAATGAACATGTAAATTGACATTTGTAATTATTCCTAAATGATAGGAACCTGAGGGGACACCCAAAGACTTGAGCTCCTATAAAATAGGAGCACATGGGGTGCCCACGTGGAAGGTGGAAACCACCTTGCTTAAGTTAACTATTTGAAGGATAAATAAAACTTCAGTAATGCATGTAAAGATCCTACAAATTAGGGATTGATATTTACATGAGTGGAGTTCAGTTCAATTCAATTCAATTATGGTTCAGTTATCTTCAGTTGCATGTAGTTAGTTTCAATTGAATGCTAGTTGACTTTAGTTGACTTGAGTTGCATGACTAATGACTTCAATTGCATGACAGATAGTAGGTGGATACGTTCAGTTAAGTGGGGATGATCAATCATGCATAATGTTTGTATGAATTGATGGAGAGATATGTTTTTGTTAACAAAGATTGACTTAGACCCACCTTGGGAACTCAAGTTGGCATCTTTGAGTTAACACCTTTTGCATGAGAAGATATTTACAAGGCTCAGTTAAGTGGGACCATTCTTGGGTGCCAACTTTGAGGAGAAGCTTGGAAGATATTTTCTTGACCAACAATTAGTTAGGAGTTCAGTTTGGGGGGCCTAAATTGAGGAGACTTTGGTTTTGACTTCATGTTACATGATGGAACTCTACTTGCACAAAATAGGCGTAGGTTTTTGAGAGGAGATTTGTGCTCTTGTAATTGACAACTCTTTGGAGTTTATAATGCTCATTATTGTCTATTAATTGTAGCAAATTGAAGAGAGTTTTATTAGAGTTTATTGTAGGTTGTGAAGAAGAATTGTTGAAGGCAAAGGATTGATATAGTGTTATTATAATCTTATTATAAGCTAAAATAATACAAGCACTATTGATTCTGGTGGTGGAGTTTTTTCCCGAAAGGGTTTCTCCATGTATATGTTGTGTCACTTCTATCTTCTTGTCTCATTCTTCTTCAACCTCACTTGGATAGGTTAGTGGAACCTTTTTTAATCAGTCTAAGTTTTGTGGTAAATGCTAAACCAAAGTTGATAGGGTTTTTGGTCGTCAAGGAAAGCTATATTTTAGACATCTTTGAATTTCCTTGATCGTTTAATTAAATTGAATTAAAATGCTAAAACTCTTGTAAATAGCATATATTACCTATAATGTATATTTGAATATATATATATATATATATATATATATATATATATAAATGATGGAGCATATATATGTACATATGTAGGTATGAATATACATAGACAATAATAACTATGTACTCATACTTATATATGTAATATACACGTGGGTAATTAAATAAGATATATATATATATATTGTAGTGTAGGAAAATGCATACCTTTGCATTTTCACACTTGTTTGGGCCCGCCTAGCTTTATTTATCCCTATTTACATCTTAATTGGTCCTATTTTGCATCCACAAGCCTAATAAATTATATCTTTTTATGGCTAATCCCGACAAACATCAAAGGATAAATGATAATTTAATAATTTTTGCTATGTTTCCTCAATTTTTGGACTGGGAATAATAAGACACCTAGGGTGTCTTTGTTCCCCAAAGGTCTTGGGACCCTGTTTTCAAAGGCATCTTAATTAGGCACCCTTTTTGGAGTTTGTGCCATGAGTTTCAAGCCTCGGGATTAAGACACCACCTAGGGCATCTTAGTCCCCCTCAAGTTATTTTCAGGATTTAATTTCAAATCTTGGTGGTATTTAGCCTCCTTTAATTAATGAATTCATATGTCGGCTTTTTGTGTTGTAATTTCGGGATATTAAGAATGGATAACTATAAATGCAAGGTTCTTTCACTCATTTTGATATAAGAATTTTGTGAGAGAATTCCTAATAGCATAATTGAGTTCACAAGAGTATTCAAGAGCAATTCATCAAGCATTTGGAGCCATCATCAAGATTCAAGCATCATGTCAAAGATATTATTGCATCATGTGTGTTTTTGAGCTAACATTTGTGATGTAGGGTTTTGATTCAAGCAAGCAATTCAAGTCAAGATCTATCAAGCATTGATTCAATTCAAGATCTACATTCAAGCTAGCCACTTCACACAAGTTTGCAAATTTCATAACAAGGGTTTGGTGAGTTGCAACATAGCACTTTGTTCATTCATCATTTCCCTTCATTATTTCATTTCATTCCAAGGTTTAATTACCAACAAGGGGTTTGACCAAGTAAAACCCCCATTTACAAACAATCAACAAGTTTTTTCCTCTCTTGTGTGTTTGTGTTTGCATATTTAGGTTGAAGATTATTTGAAGTGAAAAGTTGTAAAGTTGCAAAGTTGCATTGTAAAGTTGTCATCTTCACGAAAAGTCACCTACAGATCAGATCTGGAAGTTTCAGGACCTAAGATTTGAGAAGCAAGTGCAAACCTTGGACCTCAATATCACATTTCAAAATTGTGGAAATTCATATTGGGACTAAGAAGATAGTAAGGGCATCTTATTCCTCCTAGAGGTATTTTTCAGAGATTCCTTCATATCTGGTTCCGACATCCAAAGATTTTGTGTTTTCCTCAAAAAATAGTCGTGCGGGACTAAGAAGACAGTAAGGGCATCTTAGTCCTCCCTAGAATATTTTAGCAGCATTTTTGCATTTCCAGAATCCTTATCACATTTCTATTCTTCCTAGGTACATACATCCTAACTTGTTGTTACTTGATTTTGTCATTTGCACTCATTATTTGGCTTGCATTATTAGGTTTTGTGAGTTGAATGTTAAGTTGTCTTTTCCAAGGTTTTGCTTGGTGGTGAACCCCTCAAAGCCTAAGGAATCTTCCTAGGTCTCCCTTGTTGAGAATTGACTCACCGTTGTGTTGATAATCAATCCACTTTGGGATCCTAGGTTTCCTTGAATGAACCTTCCTCCTATTGGGAAAATCCAGGATTAGGGATTCCTTTCTTGTATTGTGACTCTCTTTCCCCTGTCCATTTTTCCTGGAACGGTTCATATATTATTATATTATTAAATTTAAATGATTTCAGCCAACCATATTAAGTGGCTATTTTTGAAAATGAAGGTGAAATTGTAGCTTAAAACTTGTAAACCTATGTGATTGTAGATTTAATTAAGTGTTCTTTGTCACAATTATTTATGTATGATTAATTTGTTTAGATCAATTTTACCAATTGTAGAAAGAGATAAAAGATTGTAGAAGAATGAGACAAGAAGATAGAAGTGACACAACATATACGTGGAGAAACCCTTTCGGGGAAAAACTCCACCACCAAAATCAATAGTGCTTGTATTTGTAGACACCTAAATTTGGACACTTACATTGGTCCAAATTTATCCCTTTTCGCCTAAATATCCTCGTATTTGTAGTAATTAAGTAATACTGTTATTATTTAATTAACACCCCTAAATTCCTCTCAATCCCTAAGGTATTTGGTTAAATAATTAAATACTTTACCCTTTATTCCTTTCCTTCAAGGAATTAAATAAATAATCCATTTATTTAATTCCCTTTATCTCTCATCCACTCACCTAATCCTAATCCACCTCTTAATCCCATCATTAAGGATGTGCACATTCCTAATCCATGATTAGGATGTGTCACATCCTCCAACTTTTGCAAGTTGGCCCCTAATTCTCATTGGCCACCTAATCTTCCTTTAATCTTTCATCAACTAGTCTAATCAACCCCTTAGTCAACTCTCCCCATCCCCCAAGGAATTTTTAATTCCTTTTTGTCTTCCCAAGATCCTTTTTGAGGAATTTTTAATTCCTCTCTCATCTCCCAAGGAATATTAAATTCCTTTTCTTCTTCCCAAGGAATATTAAATTCCTTTTATCCTTCCCATGCATATTAAAAAGGAATTTTTAATTCCTTTGGTCAACTATTTGATCTCAACCCTTGATCTCTTGCCCTCTTTCAATCTCCATCGTTCATTCCACCTCCCTTGCTAAATGACCAACATTTAGCCATTTTTGGAACCCTAACTCATTCAACCATTTTGAAGCTTTCACACCATCTCTCAAGCTACCATCTTGCATCCCTAGCCTGAATCATCCATCCTTGTATCCAAATCAAGAAAAAACAAGCCATTATGCTACCAAAATCAACATAGAGCACACATATCAAGCTATCAACTGAGGTAAACAACTCCATCAAGCTCAAACGAGGTAAAAATGGATTTCATTGTCTTTTTCAAGTTTGAGTTTCATCTTAAGCCCTAATCTTGAGGTGTTGTTTTGTGTTTTTATTCCTTTTGCATTTTGTTCGTTCTACATTATTGTAGGTTAGAAAACACTGCACAAATTTCTGGCATGCCCGGTGGGACCCACATCATGGGTCTTTTCTTTCACATTTGTTGTTTTTTTAGTTTTGCAAGTTCATATTTCACGCAAGGGAGAATCCACTCTGACAAGCAAATTTGCACCTTACAGGGGCAAATTTTCATGTAGCAGGGTTAAGCAAATTTGCCCTTTCTGTGCAAAGGGGTGAATTTGATCAGGATTCTGGGGCGAATTTGCCTCTCAAATGGGCAAATCTGCAAGTTTAGGCGAATTTGCACTGAAGGAAAATCGCCCATCCACCTAAATAGGCGAATTTGCACTTAAGGAAAATTCACCCATCCATCATAAATAGGTGAATTTGCTACTAGTTTGGGAGAATTTTCTCTTAAGAATAGCCAAATTTGCTCTTGACAGGGGCGAATTTGCTTAATCAGACAGGCAAAGTTGCCTCTTACAAAGGCGAATCTAAGGTAAATTTGAGACCTGAATCTCATGTTTCTAACTTCATTTTGATTCTATTTTTGGGTACTAATTCGCTAACCTATCTATTTGTGAGTGTGTCTTTTCACTAACAGTTTGTGCAACATATCCCCATTTGTCCAAGACCAGTGTTGGAAACTACTAATGCGTTTGTTGTAGGACAATCATTCGAAGACCCCTTAGGTAGTCTATTTGTCATTTTCACACTAATCTAGGCACATGTAGCTTTAATTAGAGGGTCAATTAACCTTTCTTTCCATGCTTGTGAGTGGGATGTTGACATATCCAATCCCCTTACGCCATTTGGTGATCTTGGGTGACGAGAAATCACAGTTCACTCTAGTCCAATCGAGTCTACCTAGGAGGTGTTAGTGCATCTAAGCTCTCCCCTTGCGCTATGTGCGAGCCTGGGGACTAGCTGAAATGTCTAGTATCTTCTTCCCTTAGCAGGACCTACCTAGGATTTCATCACCTAGGGGACAATCCCAACCACATGTTACTAGTGGGGTATATAAAGGGGGGAGAGTGAAAGTTGTACCCCAATCTAGTTGCGTCGTGTTTGGCGAAGCGTCGAAGCTAGGGTGATACCTAGATAAGATGTGAGGAGTTGGTTCAAGTTTCCAGTGCCTCGTTGGGGCTCTCGACTCACGCTTGTGACAGGATGGTGTTCATGGTTGTGCCTCACGTACCGTGCATATATCGAGGACTCCCTAGATAGCCTTGTTCAGCCTAGATAGAGACCCGTGTTGTAGTTGTGGCTTGGTGTAGTGCAGGGGATGCAAATCATACCCCAAAGCTACTCACCAAGTACTCCCTTGGGTTGAGATAGAAATCCTCATGGTGGACTACGATAGTCTCCAAGTGAGAGTGTGAAGGTGAGCCTGTGGTGTCTGTTGACGACCCTTAGCCACTGGAACGCTATATATCCACCTTCGCGAGAAAGGATGATCCAGAGAACCACCCCAGTATCACGGAGTATTAACCTTGGGTTGTTCGCTTGAGGTGGTGGGCCTACATTGAGTTTGCAAACCCTTATCACTAATTCTAAGATCATGTTGCTTGGTGTGTCTTCTTATGCGATACCAATGCTTTTTCATTTTTAGATGAGTTAGCCTAGCCTCTTGTCTATTGTTTTTTGTGCTTGTCATCCTTTTCCACAGTCAGCAGTTTTGCGTCCTAGTCCAGTCTAGGTCATCCATTTGGGTGAATTCATCTTTTTCTGAGGTGAATTTTCTTGTGGGTCATTGTTTAGGCAACCTTCATTTTGCCAATTTTCTGAAATAGGTGAGTCCGTCCAAGTCGTTTCGTTAGTCATTTTCCATCAAATTCACATGTTTTCACATAATAGGAAAATTTTCCCTTGTCAAGGGTGATCATGTTCTTCATCTGAGTCATTTCGTCAGTCATCCTCCGTCAAATTCGCATGTTTTCACTGAATAGGAAAATTTGCCCCCTTTAGGGGCAAACCTGTTGTCAGTCTGAGTCAGTCCATCTGCCTTGTCTTTCACCCTGTCAAATTTGCCAATTCTCTAAGAACAGGAAAATTTTCCACATCCTTGGGCAAATTTTCCATCAATATTGGGTGAATTTGTTCCCTGAACAACCAATCTCGTCTTTCGTTCAAGTCCTCATTCATCTGAGTCCAGGTTAAGTAGTCTGTTTGTCCATCAAGGGAGTTCATTTTTTTGTTAGGGGAGTTCGTTTATCCATTAGGCGAGTTTGTTTGTCCATTAGACGAGTCCATTTGTCCATTCGTCGAGTTTGTTTGTCCATTAGGTGATCTCATTTTTAGGTGAATCTGTCCCTGTCCATACTGTTGAAGAAATAGGCGAAGTTGTCATCCCTGTTAGGTGATCTTGCAAGTCAAATCCACTTGTTTCCCTATCGTTCTTGTGAGTTTAGGCAAGTTTTCTATCTATTAGGTGAATTTTTTAGCTATTTGGGCCAAATTGCTTAGTGTTAGGGTGGATTTTCTAGCTATTTGGGCGAACTTGCAGCTGTTTGGGCAAACTTGCAATTGTTTGGGAAAATTTGCAGCTAGTTGGATGAATTTGCAGTTGTTTAGGTGAACCTGCAATCAGTTTGGGTGAATTTTCCTAGAAAATTTTCTTGTTCTTTGTGTCATTTGAGTTTGGGTGAACCTGCTGTTAGTTTGGGTGAGTTTTTGTAAATTTTCCTGTTCCTTAGGTCCTTTGAAGTTTGGGCGAACCTACTCCCTATTTGGGAAAATTTTTTAGGTTTTGGGTGAGCTTGCTTAGTTTTTGGGCTAATTTCCTTGCAAATTCCCCTATTCCTTGTGTTAGCCACAGTTTGGGCAAATTTTCCTTCACAAATAGGCGAATTTTCCTTCATAGATACGTGAATTTGCCACCAGAACAAACCTTCATCTATCTTCCCATCATCATCGTTCCCGTCTATCAACACTTTCTGAAAGTCATTGTTTCCTTGACCAAATCACTTAGGTGCATCTTAGAACATCATTAGATTCCACATCTATCATCAAATCATCGATCCCAATCACCTAGATAGACTTCGTTTTAGGGGTTTTGATACAGTAGGGACTTCCGGAGGCCATAACTTTTGAATCGGGTGTCCGTTTGGGCTGAAATTTTATGGGTGGATATGTTATGAGGTGGCATGTGGATTCCCAATAAACCTTGAGTCGGTTGGCCCCCATTTTGGCACTTTTTCGGAGCTTGAAACTTTCATCTTGACCCTCAAAATGGCAATTTAGTGTTTTTTTTCCAGTTTTTAAAAAGTAATTTTTTTTAATAACTCGAAACTCATGTTTTGGATTTAGGATGTTAGTTGGGAATTCATTCTACCTTAGTTATTGGAATTTTTTGGGAAAAAATTGGACTCTCAAAGATATGCATGTGAAATTACCTAAAATGGCAAAATTTGATAATTTTTGAAAACTGCCAAATCTGGCAAAATCCAATTGTGAGCACCTTACATCATCTAGTTAAACCCCTAAACTTGGTTTAAAATAAATCCTATCACATCCTCCAATCATCCTAATCTGAGCTTCAATCCAATCCTAATATGAGCTTTAATCCAATCCTAATCTGAGCTTTAATCCAATCCCAATCTAAGCTTAATCTAAATCCCAATCTGAGCTTTAGTCCATCTACATCCAAGATCTTCTGATATCAAAACAAATATTAATATCCCTTCTTCCATCTTCTTCTAATCCATTCTATTTATCTTTTCATCATCTTTTATTTCCTTCTAATCATCTATTCCCATACCTTCAATCCATATCCATCTCATCCAACATAATGAATCCTTATCCTTCACCAATGCAACCAAAAATAGTAGTCAAGGGAAATCCCAATTATGTTGGTGATGATAACGAAAGTCTTGTTGATCAAAATGAGTATGATATAGATCCCCTTGATGCTATCATTGCTAGCAAGCTTTCCTCAAGCATCATCCAAAATCCAATCACTCACCCAAGCAATTCCATCATGCCTTCACCCACACCTACTAGTACTCCTTATGCTACCTTTGACAAGGGATATCTAGTATCTTCCCCATTTGCATATGCATCGTATCCTCCATCTACATATTTCTCTAATCCTACATCCACATCCTCCTATCCCAATCCAATGTCTGCATCCTCCCATTTTAATCCACTGTTGCAATATTCCTATCTTAATCCACCATCCCAATCCTCATATCCCAATCCACCATCCCAACCTTCCCATCCTAATCCACCATCCCAATATTCCTACCTTAATCCCCCATCCACTTCCTCCAACATCAATCCACCATTCACGTCTTCCTATTCTAATCCACTATCCCAATATTCCTACTACAATCTACCATCCATGTCCTCCTATCCTAACCCACCATCCCAATCTTTCCATCCTAATCTACTATCTCAATACCTCTACTACAATCCACCACCCACATCCTCCTATTCTAATCCTAATCCTCCACCTACCCTTAGTCCTCCATCCAATCTCAATCCATCTAATCCTAATCCTCCACCAATCCCTAATCCTTTGTCTACTCCCATCACCACAGCTAAGCCCAAAATATGAAAGTTTCTCACTCCAGAATTTCTCGAAGGACTCATGACAAACAACACATCCCCTACTCCACACCTTGAGGTTGTGGAACCATGCTACCCCACTCCCCCATGTACAAACTAGTGATGAGACCCTGCTCCATCCCACACCTATCATTATTGTTACCATCCCTAGCACCAATCAAACTGTTGAAACCATCAAATCCATCGAATCCATTGAACCCCCATCTCCTACCCCGAGAGCCACCAAACCCATCGACAATAACCAAACCAAGTCACCATCTTCTACTCCTAGATCCACCCAATCCATCGAAGACACCCAAATCCAATCCACTCCCCCTAGTCCTAGTATCACCAAAATCTCCTCCCATGAACCTCATGAATCCTCCATCCTTCCATCTCCCCCACTTGAGGATTCCCTCCAACACTCCATCATCATGCCACTCACATCAGATGAGTCATGCCAAAAGCTTGATCCAAAGCATACCAACATATCCCCTTCTCCAAATGAAGATCCTGCCATCCCATCCAGTCCACCTCAAGATCATAGTCCTTCATCCACTTCAGCCCATGATCCCCTTGTCACTCAAGATCCAATCACTCCATCGTATGAACCCTTATCACCCACAACCATAACTCCAGATCCTATCATATTACCTAATCCCTCTCTTTATCCCTTACCACTCACTTCTCTCGATCAAGACGTTGTTACCCCCTCATCTCCATCTCATGATCCTCTATTTTCGCCTCACCCTACCATCCCAACGCCACTTTTATATCCCCTCGGTACTCTCACATTCATCCATGGTAGCTTTCTTCAGAAGAAGAACAAAGCATATACACCACCCATCCTCCCCAACCTAGTAATGGAATCACATCATTCTTTCAAAATAACAAGCATCCTACCATAGATCAAATTCCCAAGAGCATGAACTATCAAGGAAAAGGTTTACACCTTCATGAGCAAGGTATTTTAGAGCCCATCCATGTCAAAGAAAATCCGCGTACACAAGGTCTTGGATATATCTCTTAAGATTCACAATCCAAAAATGTTGGTACAACCTCTATCCCTCCTCAATGAGCCTCCTCCAAAAGAATAATGGGCTCTTCCCGTCACTCCACTAAACCATTTGCCGCCATCCCCCCTCCATCGTATCACCTCAAAACAACCATCCATATTCCTCCTTCATCTTCTGAATCCATTTTGGGTCCTTATGTCCCTCCATCCAGCATCTCCCATCCTTCATCTACTCCATCTATTTTGGGTCCTTATGTCCCTCCATACACCATCACACATCCCCCACATACTAAGTCCATTTTAGGACCTTATATCCCAATATCACATCCTCCATCTCATCTTATTCCTCCTTCTATCCATCCATCACCTATCCATATCACCCATCATCAATATCCCATTCTCATGTTCCCTAATCAAGATCAACAAAGGAACGTACCTACACATCCTCCATCCACATATCATCCCCAAAATCCTCCCTCCATCACTCCATTCATGTTTCATCCACATCACCCATCTCCTCGCACCCATCCCATTGTTATTAAAATCACTTTGGATGCTAAAATAAACATACATAAATCCAAGCATCCACATGAATCTAAAGATCCACATGTCCCCTCTAAAGGACATGGTGAAGAAAAGAAAGATTAAATCCAAAATCCAAATCAAACCCACAGGCCACAAAGGCCTCCCAAAGCAAAAATCAAAACCATGTGGATCCCAAAGAAAAAAGATGCAATGCCTTCAAATGAAAAATCTGTAACCACATCCAAAAGTTGCTAACCCAAAAGCTAATCATACACACCCTCCATCTCCTAAATCTATTTTGGGTTCTTATGTCCCAAAATTTACTATCCCATCTCCTCCATTATCCCCACATTCTTCGTCCACTAATCCTCCTATCCTTTCACATCCACCACCATATGTGCCAATGTTGGTCCTAAAAGCATTACCCCATCACACACCTACCTCATCATTCCATCCATACACTTTCCAACATCCCATCCATTATTCCACATATCTCCCTCATCCAATCCCTTTAATCCATTCCCTTGCATAATCCATCCATCTTCATAACCTTGGTTGTACCAACATCCACTAGTTGCTACACACATGGGCTCTTAATACCTCATATGGGACTTGATGCTTCGAGTCCTTCATCCATCTCCCTATCACATATCTTCTAAATCCACTTACCCACATCCTATCCTTATCCATCTCCATCCACAAAAAAGTCAAAAAGTCAAAAAAAAGTCAAAAAAGTCAATTTTTTGTAAAAAAACAAAAACAAAAAAAAGTAAAAAAAATAATCATCCAATAGTGAAAACTTGATATAACTTGGATAAGTACCATGATGAAAACCTGGCAAACAGGTGTCATGTGTAAATCCCGATCCATCTCTTTCCACACTTGGGGGCAACCGCATCCCCTTCACCCATATCCTCCATCCCACCTATCTTACACATCCTACCCATCATATCCCATTTATCTCCAATCCCTTCATCCTTCTTGTGATCTTGATAAATACAGGGGCACCTATCTATACATGCTTTGGACACCTCTTGGCATACATTCCCTTCATCCATACACTATCCCAATCCTTATCCACATCCATCTACCCTACCTGTCCACCTGTCATGCTACCATCAATCTCCCTTCCTTATCCATGCATCCTATCCATATCCATCTCACTCCCTTATTTTCCCATTCTTCTATCTTCCATCCCTCTTGTCTCATCATACATGACATATCTAGAGCGAGGCATCTCCTTCTTTGTGACATAGTCCTTGGAGACATCATTCATTGATCCTATCATCCCTTCCATACCACTATTATTATCTCCCCATCCATCCAACCAAACAATCCCTTCAATCTCCCCATCCTTATCTTCCTATCCATCCATCATATCATCCCTTCCATCTCCCCATCCTTATCTCCTTACCCATCCAAGAAAAAATGCTTTTCATCTCCCCATCCTTATTTTCCTATTCATCCATCCAAACAATCCCTTCCATACCACTATTACTATCTCCCCATCCATCCAACCAAACAATCCCTTCAATCTCCCCATCCTTATCTTCCTATCCATCCATCATAGCATCCCTTCCATCTCCCCATCCTTATCTTCCTATCCATCCATCATAGCATCCCTTCCATATCCCCGTCCTTATCTCCTTACCCATCCAAGAGAAAATTATTTTCATCTCCCCATCCTTATCTTCCTATCCATCTATCATGGCATCCCTTCCATCCCCCATCCTTATCTCCCTATCCATTCATCTCTATCCTCATCCCATCTCATAATCCCTTGTCATTGGTATCTGGCTATAGGCTTTCCCCCATGCAAATCAATTCCATCTATCTCATCTTCATCACTCCCACTTCTTTCGCACATCTTTCCAATCTCCCATCACTTCTCATCACTCATCTCTCCATCATGTCATCCTCCCAATTCATCTTTTGATGATTTGGATAACTATCCCATTCCTGAGCTACACGTGATCACCACCATCTTATCCACCAGGTCTATCTTGTCTCATCATATTGGGTCCATCATTTTATCCACTTATCATGTTCATCTCATCATCCTTTATCCATGGTCGCTCATCGGCCTTTTGTCGAACTACGTTGCCCATGTGCTTTCACGTAGGCAAGGTCAATCATTCAATCTGCCCTCGAGACTTTTTTTCATCTGGTCTTTGTCATCCATCTTGGTCTCCATTTTCCTCTTTTCATTTTTATCCATGGTCTTTTATCGAATTGCAAGGGCTCTGCACTTTCACGTAAGCAAGGCTAATCTTTGATCAGCCCCTAAGCCCCTAGCTCTTTAGGGTGTGTCTATCTTGTGTATTGTCTCTTGTGTCTTGTGTCGTGTCATCAAGTTATGTCCTTATCTAGCTAGTTCTTAACAAATGAGATCCACTAGTATCATGAGGTTCAATTGGTTTTGAGTATCCTGCATCATATCGATCTCTTAGTTTAGTCTCCATCTTTGGTCTTAACAGGGTGCATCCTTCCTACATCAGACCACATCAACCCCATCCACCTTTCGATCTTCTAGAAAAGGAAATTTGAAATTGATTGCTTTCTTGTGTTACTTTTGGCATTTTGTTTATCATTTGAGCTTCCTATCATACCTTGTTAGGGTCACCATGATCCATCATATTATTGTGCGCTTTGACTGGTAAACATAGGGGCATATCTTGATCTTTTGTCTATTTTTGTCTGCTTGGTTGTCTCGCATAGTACCCACCAAGATCCTTGTGGTCTTGTGTTACGCTGGGGCATCATTTGTGTTTGTGGTTTTCCAACATTGGCCCTACCAAAGCCCCCTGTGACTTTGGGATGTTGGACTAACCTTTTTGTTTGTTGTGTCAATCCCATGCATGTGGTACGATGCCACCTTGGTTCTTCATACCCTGGTGCATAGTATCTCATGCTATATCAAATTAAGTGCTCAGTACGTGGTAGCATAACGCATAACAATTAACCTAATTTATTTGGTTAATATCCATTCATCCTTCATCACTCTCCTCATCTATCTATCTAATCTATTTTCATCCCTCCACTTTCTTCATCCTCAACATATCATCATCTCTTCAATCTTCTTAGGATAATATAGATTGGTTATTCTGAGCATCTTTTCTTCCCTCCTCATCATTTCATCTTCTCTTCAATCTTAGGATAATATAGATTAGTTATTCTAAGCATCTTTTCCTTCATCATTTTCATTCATTTCAACCATCTCACATCTCCACCCAATCTTTATCCATTCAATCTAGCACAAATCATCTAATCCCATCCTTAGTCTTGTTCCTAGCCTTGCTACAAGCCTTGATCCCATCATCATCATCATCGTCGTCATCATCAGGATGTATCCTTCCCTATCCTTTGGTGTTGTTTTGGGATGTATCCTTCCCGCATCAACAACACTTTCATCATCATCATTAGGATGTATCCTTCTCTATCCTTTGGTGTTGTTCTAGGATGTATCCTTCCCTCATCAACAACACTCTCATCATCATATTTGAGATGCATTCTTCCCTATCCTTGTGTTGCTTCGGGAAATATCATTCCCTCATCAACAACACTCCATCCATCATCAACCCATTTTGGCTTTTAGTTTCACTGGAGCAACATCACCTTTGTCCTTAAATCCATTTGTGCTTGATTTTCTCTCTTCATCTTACTAGCCTTTACTCTATCCATCATTTTGCATCATCTTCCCCATCTACCCTTTCATCATCTCATCCATTTCAAGAGCACACCCGTGTTCTCTTGAACTCGCATGTCCTCTTGAGGGGGCATCCTCAATCCCTAATCTTCATCTTCACTCCTATCATCCTTCTTCCTAGTCACTCCTTTGATGACTGGGGCATCTTTCCCAATCTAATAATCTTCTTCCTAGTGCTATCTTTTAATCTTGTTTGAAATGATGCTACTTCGTAGCATCATCTCAAAGAGGGGAAAAATGTAGACACCTAAATTTGGACACTTACATTTGTCCAAATTTATCCCTTTTCGTCTAAATATCCTCTTATTTGCAATAATTAAGTAATATTGTTATTATTTAATTAACACCCCTAAATTCCTCTCAATCCCTAAGGTATTTGGTTAAATAATTAAATACCTTACCCTTTATTCCTTTCCTTCAAGGAATTAAATAAATAATCCATTTATTTAATTCCCTTTATCTCTCATCCACTCACCTAATCCTAATCCACCTCTTAATCCCATCATTAGAGATGTGCACATTCCTAATCCATGATTAGAATGTGTCACATCCTCCAACTTTTGCAAGTTGGCCCTTAATCCTCATTAGCCACCTAATCTTCCTTTAATCTTTCATCAACTAGTCTAATCAACCCCTTAGTCAACTCTCCCCATCCCCCAAGGAATTTTTAATTCCTTTTTGTCGTCCCAAGATCCTTTTTGAAGAATTTTTAATTCCTCTCTCATCTCCCAAGGAATATTAAATTCCTTTTCTCCTTCCCAAGGAATATTAAATTCCTTTAATCCTTCCCATGCACATTAAAAAGGAATTTTTAATTCCTTTGGTCAACTCTTTGATCTCAACCCTTGATCTCTTGTCCTCTTTCAATCTCCACCATTCATTCCACCTCCCTTGCTAAATGACCAACACTTAGCCATTTTTGGAACCCTAACTCATTCAACCATTCTGAAGCTTTCACACCATCTCTCAAGCTACCATCTTGCATCCCTAGCCTGAATCATCCATCCTTGTATCCAAATCAAGCAAAAATAAGTCGTTATGCTGCCAAAATTGACATAGAGCACACATATCAAGCCATCAACTGGGGCAAACAACTCCATCAAGCTCAAACAAGGTAAAAAAAGGTTTCATTGTCTTTTTCAAGTTTGAGTTTCATCTTAAGCCCTAATCTTGAGGTGTTGTTTTTTTCTTTTTATCTTTTTCATTTCATTTGTTCTGCATTATTGTAGGTTAGAAAACACTGCACACATTATTATTTAGCCTTAGAACAAGATTACAATAATACTGTATCAATCCTTGATTGGTATGCTTCCTTTCCTTCAACAATCCTTCTTCACAACCTGCACAAAACTCTCATATACTTTCTGTAGCACAAGCTATCCATGCATTCCATGTTACCAAGTATGAATCCACACATCCCATGCCATGCTTCAAACCCTGACACATGCACAAGCTCAACCTGCTAACTTGCAATGAACTCTAATGTAATTGTTGCAATAAATAGACAATTAATGTGCATGTAAACTCATAAGAGTTATCAAATACAAGAGCATAAATCTCCTCTAAAAAATCTACACCTAGATTGTGCAAGTAGAGTTCCACACTGTAACATGAAGTCAAAACCAAAGTCTCCTCAATTTAGGCACCCCAAACTGAACACTTAATTGATTGTTGGTCAAGAAAATATCTTGCAAGCATCACCTCAAAGTTGGCACCCAAGAATGGGCCCACTTAACCAAGCCTTGTAAATATCTTCTCATGCAAAAGGTGTTAACTTAAAGATGCCAACTTGGGCGCCCAAGGTGGGTCCAAGTCAATCTTAGTTAACTAAAAAATATCTCTCCACCAATTCATGCAAACATTATGCATGATTGATCATCCCCACTTAACTAAATGTATCCACCTGTTATTTTTCGTGCAACTGAAGTCATTAGTCATGCAACTCAAGGCAATTGAAGTCAACTAACATTCAACTCAAACTAACTACATGCAACTGAAGATAACTGAACCATAACTGAACTGAACTCCACTCATGTAAATATCAATCCCTAACTCGTAGGATCTAAACATGCATTACTAAAGTGTTATCAATCCTCCAAACAGTTAACTTAAGCAAGGTGGGTTCCACCATCCATGTGGGTGCCCCATGTGCTCCTATTTTGTAGGAGATCTTATTGGACATCCCCACATGTTCCTATCATTTAGTAATAATTACAAATGTCAATTTACATGTTCATTTCATTTGAATTTAATCTCTTTCTAATCCTAGTGTTGGGGAACACTTTCTAAGGACTTAGGAGATACATGAAATATGTTTAGGATTGCAATTAAATGGCATCCTATTCCCAACGGATATAATGCCACATGAATGCAAGATGAATGGTTGTTATAAAAAAGTAATGGGTCACCCATTGTTAGCATCACACTATGCTTACATTAACTTGTTATTGTTGCCACATAAGTGGTTGAGTATTTGCACTTTTGATAGTTGTTAAACAACGACATGAAAGTGGTGATTGGGTGAGCAAAATGCATGTGTTCCTATTTTCTTGGAGGCCCACGACTTGGGAAAGAGGTATGAAATAGAGTTTGAAATGGTTTTTATTTTCAACATACCAATTTGAGAGACTTACTCTGCAATATAAATTTTCCAATAACAAAGTATGTTGCACCTAGCCTAGCCGTGGAGTTGCGAGGAGGAAATCGATTTGTCTTTGATGTCTTTTCTGCTATGTGTAAAGAGTGGCTATTAGAAAAGTATATATATGCTTGTACGAAAAGCTTAGTTTAATTAGGAAAAAAGCTAATTGAGAATGCAAAGAGTTAATATGAACTAGTGTAACTAGATGGTTAGTTCAAAGTAGTTTATATACTAAAAACGTTGTTAGAATTGTGTTTGATTCACATAATATTGAGTTAATAAATATTTGTGAGAGATTTAGTGAAAAGACAAGAATCTCTTGAAATTTGTGTATAGGTGAACCCACAATAGTGGGTTACAATTTTTTGCATGAAGAAAAAATAAAAACGCCCATCAAAAAACTTAAAAACGGCTTTGAAGGAAGGGGCTTCATTTCAACATGCATGGCATCCACCCCTTCAAATGAACCCCATTATGAACGAACCCCCCTTCTAATGAACACCAACTTGTGCCATATAGGGGGGTTCATTGGAACCCACTTCATTAGAAGAGGGGTTTGAATGAACACCCCCTTTTTTTCCCTTGCCCCCTTCGTCTACAATTTTATGCAAATTTTTGGGTTTCAAGGCCTAGGTTGAGGATCAAAATGGAATCAACTTGACAAACCCAATTGAAGGATTATAGTCCTTGAAACGAGCTCTCCATCAAGTATAGTTTTAATATATTTTGGTTTTATTATACATTTTTTTAGTTTAATTAAACATAGGTTTTTCATTGAAACTCAATCTCTTTGTTCTGCACATGTGGAAAAATAGTAGATTACCAAAAAAAAATCTGAAAAATATCTATCCTTTTGGTATTGATGTCCTTGATCCAACAAAAAAATATTGAATTTTGATACATACAAAAAAAGTTATGCTCTTTATAGTACACCTATGTCTAAATTGTAATTGGTTTGACTTTAAAACTCAATTAAAAATAAAATCAATAAAACACTATGAAACCAAATGCATCCTCTAGATATCGTAGTTACTTGAATCTAAATTCGAAAAAATTAGAATTTTATCCTTCATAGAAAAAAAGTTAAATATGCTTTATAGAACACATCACTCTTTAAAAATGGTGTTTACTGTTAAAAACTAGTTATTGAAGGAGATGGAAAAATAAGTGCAATTTGATTCCAATTTTTTTTTTTAAATATTTAGAATCTACAGATAAAATGTCAAAAATCACTAGTTTGTATCATCTTCAAATTCCTCACGATTTAGCAGCTATAGGTGTCTGAAAGTGAAGATTTAGTTCAAAATGTACATTTCAATGTCAAGTTTGGCCAAAAAGTGTAACCCACTATTGTGGGATCACCCGTACCCAAACAACCAGCTTGTAAAACCAAAGTAGTGAAGAAAAGCTAAGTATGGGAATTTGATATTATCCTAATGAGACAATGTCTTATTTATATTGTTATTAAACAAGTTTATATTGCATATCAATAAGAGGGTATGAGAAAGTGTTAGAAGTGAATATTTATTTATTTCCTTTCGAAAGTTATCATATTGAATATTAGACCTAGAGTCTTTATTATTACCTATGCACGGTAATTTAAGCTTGAGAGACTTTATGTTCTCGACAAAACCAAAGCTATAATGCTAGGAGATTTTAAGGTGTAGAAGCACATATATATCTCAAGTAGAAAATGTTCTCCAATTTGGATAAAAACTTATCATACATTTAAATATGAGAATTTATGTGTCATATGGAAGGATAGATATATGAATATCTATATACATACAAACATAGGTACCTTATATAAATTATGCAAAGGGTAACTTGGAAGAAACCTATGATGAATTTAGAAATTAGTCGGATGGATCTCAATTGAGTTATCAGAAGTTAAATAACTTAATACGCTAAATTATTATTGGACATTACTATGGATATTAAGTTTTATATTGGAACAAATTAAATGATATTTAATATCATGATTAACCAGATCGGTTATGGTGTTCTAGAAGAACAAAACCATACTTGGTACAACAATGAAGAGTCTGAACCATTATTTTAAGAAGAAAATGATTGTTTATTTATGACCACTTCAAGATTAATCGTATTCAGAATGGATTTCTTTAGGAACAAAATCATAAGAATAAATGTTGGACATCTGAATTAATCTTCAATTTAAGGTTAATAATATATATACATATAGACATATTGTCAGTACTTTTAGATTGAGACCAGGTATGTCTAGTTGATGACATTGTGTCATCAATATTAACTAGATATACATAAAATAGGAGAGTAGTTACTCTAATGGTTAAAAACTAAGGACTTGAGTAAAAGGAAGTTGCCAAGTTCTAAGATGTTACATGAATGTATCTGGGAAGATCTAGTTAGGAAAGTATAACCAGTCAATTTGTTTATCGACTTAGTAAGAAAGGACTCGAATAAGAGGCAATAGACCCAGAGTGTTATGAGTACATAATAGGGTATTTGAGTTAGAAGAGTTAAACCATTTAGTCAAATAGTCGACACTAGTGAGTCATCACTTTGGAAAGAGTTTATGTTTAAGTTAGTTAACCCTTGGGTCAAACCAAAAGAAGAGTTAACCACAGGTCAGTAGGATTTCCAAGTTGAGTTAGAGGTGGGTGAACTTATGACACTGCTTCCTTAGAAAGTTGAATTGATTACATATATCAAAAATTTGGCCAAAGTAAGTGTAATAGTCGTTGCTTGCACTTGTCGGTTCACTGTGCTCCAAGGTTGCATAGGTTGTTAGTAGCGTCATGCATAGTTGGAAGGTATCCATAGTTGTATGACCAAACATGTTATATAGGACACAACACTATATATTCAAATGGCAATACTAGGGGTTCCAATACTAGACACTTTGTTGAAGGGTAGGGCCACTTCCAGTTGGAAGGTGTGCGGGGGACTGTCGGTCTGTGGTTGGAGGTAAAGCACTTGGGTGATGCTCTCCCTCTTGCAGACGACATGTCGAGACTTGTGAAACAGAAGTGTAATCCAGATAAGGATACCTTGACCTTGTACTCTTTGTAATTTATGAAAATGTTTATATGATCATGAAATCTATTGTAATTTGTGTTTGAAAAGATGAGTTTCATTTATATAAAGTTTATGTTATGTTATTTCAATTATGCAATGTTATGTGAAATTCTTTATGAAGCATGCAAAAAGATACTAAAAGAAAAGAAAAATTTTAGTATCCTATTTTGGAAACTTTGAATTATTCACTTCATGAGTTCAAACTTAGGGGAAAATTATAGAGTAAGAATTTGGTATGTTACAAAAACCCTATGATAGAACTCTATTGAAGATTATTTTGTTGTGGATGTGGCCACATTATGTGACCTAGTCCCATACTACATCATGTTGTGCACATGTGTGCATGTGGTGCAACCTAATCTAACACCAATGAAAACTAAGAAGATTGGTTTCCCTATGTCTTCTAACCTATACCTCAAAATGGGTAGTACTATGAAGAAAAAAGGGGCTTGTCTTTAAGGATATAGTTGAAGATTTGGGCTAGTCTTAGTAGCAAGTTAAGCCCCTAGGAGGTTGATATGCAATTTTGTAAACACTATTCTTTGATTGCTCTCAGTCAAATAAATTTTTGAAGTGATCTTTTAGCTCAATTTCTAGCTAATTTTTTAATTTTTAGACATCTCTTGCTAATGACCTAGGATTGTCTATAAATATAATGTCCTTAATCATTCAATTCAAAAACTTCAACACATGGATAAACAAGATAATAACTAACTTTAAAAAGATTAGCTCAAGAACAAGGACTTCGAATTTTGAATGAAGTGAACGTAAGTCACACTATGCAGCCTAGACTAAGCTAGGAGAGAACATTAAGATGTGGTTTGAACGTACCTAGACAATATTAAAGAGGTTTGACTAATAAACTTAAGAATAAAAATTAATTTTATTACAAAACAAATAAAACAAGTGACATGTTGCATCTAATTCCTCTAGTAAGATGTGTAATACAGTAGTTGATTTAAAGTATTATTGGTAGAATAATTAATTTTCCAATACTACTAATAAAATGAAATTTATTAAATCACTTGACATAATAGAGATGAAATTTGTTGAACTATTTTAAAAAAAAATCTTCTAAACAATGTTTAAAATAAAATAGAAGAACCTAATTCAACAAAACTTAGAATTATGTTGCAAATGTTAATCAAAGAGAGGCAAAGTCAAATGAGAATTACAACTCTAAATATGATGTAATTTAATACTTACATTTGAACATGAATGCATTTAACTTTAATCTAATAAAAGATGTTAGAATTTACATATATAGTATTTCTTAAATAAACTATGAAGCAAATAAATATAAAACAAATCAAAAAATATAATTATTCATTCTTTTATTAAATATTATTTTATTTTTAATTTTTAAAATATTTTAAATTAATAGATATAAATTTTATTTATACTATTATTAATTATTT
>VDFB02121569.1:0-17120 GCA_007258455.2 Sequoia sempervirens | reverse complement strand
GGTCCATACCAAATTATGCAAAAGATCGGTAGTGTTTCCTACAAGCTAGAGTTGCCACCAACAACAAAGATACATCCATTTTTTCATCTTTCCTATTTGAAGAAGGTAATTGGGCATAATATTCCAACTCAAACAACACTACCAAAGATCGATGAAGAAGGAAGAATCATTTTGGAACTAGAGTGCATTCGTAAAACAAGCACAAAGAAGCTGAGGAATAGAACTCTCACTGAGTATCTCGTCCAATTGAATAATTTACCTGTTGAAGATGCCACATGGGAGGATGAGGAGTTCATTCAAAAGAATCCAAACTTGATCAGCATTAAATACAATGCTTCTTTGAAGAAGGGAGGCATGCTACGCCCTTAATATTAGTGTACATTGGGTTATGAATAGTCGGCTTGTGGCTATCTTAACTCTCTATTAAGTCATATTATAACACCCCGCCGTGCGAACCCCAAAGGAACTAATAACAACCGAACAATTTTTGTTTTTTAAAGAATATAATAAACATACTTAAGTATTCTAACATAACAATGTATTAAGTGGCACAACTAATTCCAATGGGGTACACGAAGTGACATTACTATTCTAACCCATAACCAAGACAACAGATTAAACAATAATTAAACAGTTACATTAATCTATTCATTCTCATTTCATCATTTAAAATATCTATTAAACAATCACCATATTAATACCATATGCACATATGACAACGATAAATACTATAAAGATATAAAGTGTTACATATTTTGATAGATACAACTCAACATAACCAACTATAACACAAGATCCTGAATAAATACATGGCCTGATTATACATTACATCCAGATGATAGTAAAATACAATTGACTGAAAATACATCTCAATAATCACATATACAATTACAACAAGGTCATCCCAGCACATGTGGGAGATAATACATCAATGAATACATTACATCTGAAGTATAACATACATCTGGTACAAAGAATTACTGGATCATCAACATCCTCCAAAACCCTGCAATAAAAGATATATCTGCAACAGAAAGGGAAACCCAACGGGGTGTGAAGCACATTCCACCCAACCACCCCCGTGCTGAGAGTAGACAAGGAAGGGTCCCCGACCAAGCACGCCTAACAATAACACAATACAAACTCTAGATAGACACTTAACATCAAAGACTACATAGAAAACTAAACAAAGATAAATCCAAAAGGCACAACAACATACCACTTCTGAACACAATAAGTCATAATCACAACATATATGAAACTCAAGACATAATATATCAATGACTATTTCCAACAATAACCAAAGAGAAATCCATAAATCACTTAACCACTATAGACACAATATCACTTATCAACTACAATCACAAAGTCACTTAACAACTAAAAACACATTATCACTTAACACGAGGTTACAATGCTTCCAGAGAACAAAGATCATGAACATTGCACAATAACTGATTAACTGTCGACATAGGAAGAGTGTCATGCATAAATTTCCATGAGTTACCCTGGCTCAACCTTCCTAGGCTACCGGACCCCCATCCTGGGTTACCCTGGCTTGCCTCTACCGGCCACCGGACCCTCACGCAAAACTATGTGTCCCATCTCATCTCGAGCCTTATCATTCCCTTGCTTCATGAGAAAGACATTCTTTATCTTTATTAGTGTGTAAGATCCCCATTAATTCTTTTAGATTATCACTTAGTTAAACTCTAGGTGAGTTACCCTGGCGCCCCTTTGTGTGCTGGATCCCCACAAAGAGCCACTCTCCTATCGACAACACACAAGGTACAATACCACAAAAAAGGTAACTAGACAACTTAACCTCTCCAATCCAAGGAGGAAACAAAACAAGGAAACTCACTCCAAACACTGGAGGAAACCAAATACGAAAACACACTCCTTCCAAAGGAGGTACAAATCTCATTACCCTCTCCTATTTCTCAGGAGGCACAAATCCCCGTTCGTGGAAACCGGGTACAACATAATAGTACAACTCTACACCATTCCCAAGGTAATTCACAAACTAAACCTCTACACAAAACATCCCACTCTAGAGAACTTCTCTGGAAGACTTACATAGACCCATAATCCCATTTGCCCGACATGGAAAATAAATAATCTCAAGAAGAACAGTTACATTTAACCTAAGCCATAAAACAAATTAAAATGAGTAATAATTTTCACCCAATAAATCAATCAACACCCACTAATTAATTTATTTCGATCTTCACAACTAAACTATAATCTTATAAACTTTAAAATTAACCAACCAATTTAATTATAATTACAAAACTTTATTCCCAATTTCTGATAAACTAACATATAATAACTTATAAGAATTATCATATTAAAATGTAATCACAACATATATAAATCTCTTATATATATATATAAATATACAAAATAAATTAAATAAATAAAAACTATATTTAAAATCATTCTATAAGATTAACATTTATATCCTATTTTGTTTTAAAGAAAATTATAATCTAAAACAAATATCCAAAACCCCATCTATATATATATAAATAATAATCATTTAATAAAACTAATAAAGTCATTTTACAAAAAAATATTTTGTGAAACAAATTTGAATAAAAACGCATTTGAATATTATATAATTAAGAATTGAATTAAATCACATTTAAATATTATATAATTTAAAATTGAATTAAATTTCAGTATATATATATATATTAAATAATATATATTAAATATATATTAAATAATATATAATATATATATATTTATATATTTATATAAATTAAATATTAATAAAATAAAATGCATTAAATAAAAACTAAATAAAATAAAAATAAATAAATAAAAACTTAACAATGCCCCCATGGGTGCTGCGCACCTCCCAAGGGAAGGACGCAGTCCCCACCATTGGTGGTACTGCGTACCACCCTGTGGTGGCCGCAGTCCCACCGGCGGTGGTACTGCATACCACCCTATGGTGGCCACAGCTGCCACAGTCGGTGGTACTACGTACCACCCTGTGGTGGCCACAGCCCCACAGTGGGGCCGTGGGTGGTACGACCTCGACCGACCCCCACCCCAAAAAAAATTAACATTTAATTAATTTTTTTTTTAATTATAATTTATTTATTGATATGCACTTTTAATATTTCAAATACAACTAGAGACAAAACACGAATTTTCAAAGCACAGTCTATAATTTTACTTATTTATTTATTATTTATATAAACAAAATTACACCAGAACAAAATTTATATATATATATATATTCAATGATTCGATCAGAATAATATTATATGTATATCTAATTTTTTTGTTTATGTATAAATATATTTAACCCGAGGTTCTAAGCAACACAAACAATGGATTTTTCAATAACTCAATATAAATTTAAACATGCAAATTCGATCTTCCATCAAAATGATTTTTTTATATTTCAAATACACTAATTTTCCCTACTAAACTATGTTGAAGAATTTTTTAAAAAAGTTCTACTATAATTTTCTACAGAAGATTCGAGAGTTTAGCAAAAATCAAGTTTTCTATACACAATCGTTTTCGAAAGAAAATAGAGGAATAGTTTTCTCATACTCAACAAACTAGATTATTTTTACACAACAATAAAATAACAAAAATTTAAAGATTGAAACCTGGAGTCCTTCACCTTGATGAAGAATTCCTTCTGTAGCCTCCTCTCGATCTCCACCTGCAGCTCTCTTTTCTCGATCCTTTGCCTTCAATGTTTTTCTGAACAATCTTTCCTTTCCACTAACACAATAATTTAACCCAGGAAAAACCTCAAAACTCCCAAACTATCTTTCTTATTTTTCTTTTTCTAGATCCCAAAAACAACAAAGCAAAACTTCTGTGTGTGTGCATAGTCCCCCAAAAAAAAAAAAATCAAAAATAAAGATTCAATAAAGCTCTTCCGCTTTCTTTTTTCAAAAAGCCTCATTTCTTATTGGTCCCTTTCCATCTTTTAAAAGCACAACTTATCCTCAATTTTAAATTAAAATATTTTATTTAATTCAGATATTATCTTCACATGATTTTCTAATTTAATATTAATAAAAAGATAATATCTGCTTATTCTCAACAATATTAATTTTAATTCTAATTATTTGCATTTTTAATTAATTAAATCACTTTTAATTTATAATATATTTAATTTTAACATTTTTCTAACTCTCAATTAAATCAAATAACAATGCAACATTAATTAATTATTTTATGAAATACGATTAATTAATTAAACACTAACCAAGAATTAAACAAATACACAACATTCAAACTACACAAAGACAAGGACAAAACCCAGTCATAACACGACTCACAATAGACGAAGGACTTGGGATGGGGACACTTCCAAACTTACTCCCTTTTTCAACATTTTACCCATTGGGTTAATTTATTGCTCACCCTGTCCTACTGAAGCAGGTGGAATCGAGACTTATTCCTGCAATCCTGCATCCAAATAAATGTTAGGTATCACATGCATATATATATAATCCACATCCTAACATGAGAAAAAAATTGCAGTGTAGCAGGGCACTCGTGAACGAATGATGCTACACTGTCCTCTCACTTATTCTATTCTAACAGTTACAATATCAATAACAACTAACATTTCTAACCAAATTGATCATAAGATAACATAATATTTAACTACTACATCACAACTAATTATTAAACCACTGCATTATAAAACAATGCTGAATTCAAATAACATGATCACCATAGAATCATCACATCAACATATAAAACATTAACGAACAACTATTTGAATAAACAATAATCCAATCAACACACAGAGTATCATAAATCATACTAATAATGTCATATCAAATGATCATGTCCACAAAAGGAATAACAACATCATCAAACTTCAAACCAACCAAATCAATCCATAATAGTATCATCATAGTATCAATGTATCAAGTTAAAGCATAGAAATTAATAAATCCAACAGTATGAGGGGTATTACATCCTCCCCCCCTAGGACATGGCTTACTCCTGGAAGCCATTAAATAGATAAGAGAAAGTACACAACAACCATGCAGAGAACATGCCACAAATCTCTATAACTAACCACATATTCATTCATTTCCTATTACCATATTCCATAATTCCATACCATATAACACACAAAAGCAACTCCAAAACCACATAGAGTCAATCAGGCAATCGCTTGCACAATGAGGTAAAACACAAGAAGACATACAAGAGTGGACATATCAACAAAGTTGGTTGTCATCCACCACACACAACACACAAAAATTCACACACTACACAATTGTCCATAATGCATTCTTCCAGTAGGAAGGATATCGGTGCATTGTACACTACACCGAGGGTCCTATCCCTTCCACTAGTTTCCTACGTCATTGGACCTACACCATGTAACAACAACTTCTGGATAGCCAAGTTAGACCAACCCAAAAAGGAAAACATAAACTAACGAACAAAGCACCTAGGTCAATGCCATGGCTCATAATCCCTGGGGTATTACCTATGCAACTAACCACTTAATGGGTCCACATTATCTCAGAGCGCCCAGTGTTTAAACTTGGGCTCTGATATCAAGCTGTAACGCCCCGATGTGTGAACCCCAAAGGAACTAATAACAACATAACAATTTTTTTTTTAAAAGAATATAATAAACATACTTAAGTATTCTAACATAACAATGTATTAAGTGGCACAACTAATTCCAATGGGGTACGCGAAGTGACATTACTATTCTAACCCATAACCAAGAAAACAAATTAAACAATAAATAAACAGTTACATTAATCTATTCATTCTCATTTCATCATTTAAAATATCTATTAAACAATCACCATATTAATACCATATGCACATATGACAACGATAAATACTATAAAGATTTAAAGTGTTACATATTTCGATAGATACAACTCAACATAACCAACTATAACACAGGATCCTAAATAAATACATGGCTTGATTATACATTACATCCAAACGATAGTAAAATACAATTGAATGAAAATACATCTCAATAACCACATATACAATTACAACAAGGTCATCCCAACACATGTGGGAGATAATCCATCAATGAATACATTACATCTGAAGTATAACATACATCTGGTACAAAGAATTACTGGATCATCAACATCCTCCAAAACCCTACGATAAAAGATATATCTGTAACAGAAAGGGGAACCCAACGGGGTGCGAAGCACATTCCACCCAACCACCCCCGTGCTGAGAGTAGACAAGGAAGGGTCCCCGACCAAGCACGCCTAACAATAACACAATACAAACTCTAGACAGACACTTAACATCAAAGAATACATAGAAAACTAAACAAAGATAAATCCAAAAGGCACAACAACATACCACTTCCGAACAGAACAAGTCACAATCACAACATCAATGAAACTCAAGACATAATATATCAATGACTATTTCCAACAACAACCAAAGAGAAATCCATAAATCACTTAACCACTATAGACACAATATCACTTATCAACTACAATCACAAAGTCATTTAACAACTACAAACACATTATCACTTAACACGAGGTTACAATGCTTCTAGAGAACAAAGATCATGAACATCGCACAATAACTGATTAACTGTCGACATAGGAAGAGTGTCATGCATAAATTGCCATGAGTTACCCTAGCTCCAACCTTCCCTGGGCTACTCCGGACCCCCATCACAGGTTCTGCAGCTTGCCTCTACCAGGTCGTCGGACCCTCCATGAAGCTATATTGTCCCATCTCATCTTGAGGCTTATCATTCACTTGCTTCACGAGAGAGACATTCTTTATCTTTTTAGTGTGAAAGATCCCCATTAATTCTTTTAGATTATCACTTAGTTAAACTCCTAGTAGGGTTACCTTGGCACCTTTGTGTAGGACCCCTAAAGAGCCACTCTCCTACTCCCGGCCGGCCCACACAAGGTACAATGCAAAGGTGGCCAGACAGCAACCTCTCCAATCCAAGGAAACAAAACAAGGGAAACTCACTCCAAACCTTGGAGAGCCAAATCACGAAACACACTTCTTGAGGATGGCCACCAAATCTCATCACCCTCTCCTGGCTACCGGGGAGGCACAAATCCCCTCGTTAAATTGAAACCGGGTGCCTACATAATAGTACAGCTCCTGCACCCATTCCCAAGGTAATTCTAGAGCCTAAACCTCTACACAAAGGCTTATCCCATCGATTCCATGTTGGCCTGAAATGCATAAAGATTAAAGATGGATTATAGTTTTCGCCCAGTAAGATCGATCGAGCGCCCCACTGAGATTGATTTTGTTTTTAGGATCTTCCTTGACCCCTAGGCTATGATCTTATAGGCACAAGGTCAGCCAATGATTTTAGTTATGGTTACAAAGAGTTGTTCTGGTTTTGATGAAAGAGCTAAGCAATATAATGGCTTATGAGATTAGTATCATGATAGGCGATGATCATGACGTATATGAGTCTAGCATGTATGTATGTAATAATATGTGTAATAATAATAATAATATATGTATGTAATATGTATGCTGTATAATAATATATATATGTATGTATATGTATATGTATATGTAATAATAATAATAGATATACAAAATAAATTAAATAAATAAAAACTATATTTAAAAACATTCTATAAGACTAACATTTATATCCTATTTTGTTTTAAAGAAAATTATAATCTAAAACAAATATCCAAAACCCCATCTATATATATATATATATATAAAATAATAATCATTTAATAAAACTAATAAAGTCATTTTACAAAAAATTATTTTGTGAAACAACTTCGAATAAAAACGCATTTGAATATTATATAATTAAGAATTGAATTAAATCACATTTAAATATTATATAAGTTAAAATTGAATTAAATTTCAGTAAATATATATATATATTAAATAATATATATTAAATATATATTAAATAATATATAATATATATGTATATTTATATATTTATATAAATTAAATATTAATAAAATAAAATGCATTAAATAAAACTAAATAAAATAAAAATAAATAAATAAAAACTTAACAATGCCCCTTGGTCTTGCGCTACCTCGAGGAGGGGCAGAGTCCCACACTAGTAGTGCTGCGTACCACAGTAGTGGTCATGATCCCACAGTGAGTGCTGCGTACCACCCACCACCAATAGTGGCCGCAGTATGGGTTGATGAGTACCCTACGTGCACCACCATAGTGGCCTGATGGGGCCTTAGATGAAATGCGGCCTACGGCAGACCCCCACCCCCAAAAAAATTAACATTTAATTAATTTTTTTTTAATTATAATTTATTTATTGATATGCACTTTTAATATTTCAAATACAACCAGAGACAAAACACAAATTTTCAAAGCACAGTCTATAATTTTACTTATTTATTTATTATTTATATAAAGGAAATTACACCAGAACAAAATTTATATATATATATATATATATATATATATATATATATATATATATATATATATATATATATATATATATATATATATATATATTATATATATTCAATGATTCGATCAGAATAATATTATATGTATATCTAATTTTTTTGTTTATGTATAAATATATTTAACCCGAGGTTCTAAGCAACACAAACAATGGATTTTTCAATAACTCAATATAAATTTAAACATGCAAATTCGATCTTCCATCAAAATGATTTTTTTATATTTCAAATACACTAATTTTCCCTACTAAACTATGTTGAAATTTTTTTTTAAAAAGTTCTACTATAATTTTCTACAGAAGATTCGAGAGTTTAGCAAAAATCAAGTTTTCTATACACAGTCGTTTTTGAAAGAAAATAGAGGAATAGTTTTCTCATACTCAACAAACTAGATTATTTTTACACAACAATAAAATAACAAAAATTTAAAGATTGAAACCTGGAGCCCTTCGCCTTGATGAAGAATTCCTTCTGTAGCCTCCTCTCGATCTCCTCCTGCAGCTCTCTTTTCTCGATCCTTTACCTTCAATGTTCTTCTGAACAATCTTTCCTTTCCACTACCACAATAATTTAACCCAGGAAAAACCTCAAAACTCCCAAACTATCTTTCTTAATTTTCTTTTTCTAGATCCCAAAAACAACAGAGCAAAACTTCTGTGTGTGTGCATAATCCCCAAAAAAAATAATAAATCAAAGATAAAGATTCAATAAAGCTCTTTCGCTTTCTTTTTTCAAAAAGCCTCATTTCTTATTGGTCCTTTTCCATCTTTTAAAAGCACAACTTATCCTCAATTTTAAATTAAAATAATTTATTTAATTCAGATATTATCTTCACATGATTTTCTAATTTAATATTAATAAAAAGATAATATCTGCTTATTCTCAACAATATTAATTTTAATTATAATTATTTGCATTTTTAATTAATTAAATCACTTTTAATTTATAATATATTTAATTTTAACATTTTTCTAACTCTCAATTAAATCAAATAACAATGCAACATTAATTAATTATTTTATGAAATACGATTAATTAATTAAACACTAACCAAGAATTAAACAAATACACAACATTCAAACTACATAAAGACAAGGACAAAACTCAGTCATAACACGACTCACAACAGACGACGGACTTGGGACGGGGACACTTCCAAACCTACTCCCTTTTTCAACATTTTACCCATTGGGTTAATTTATTGCTCGCCCTGTCCTACCGAAGCAGGTGGAATCAAGACTTATTCCTGCAATCCTACATGCAAATAAATGTCAGGTAGCACATGCATATATATATAATCCACATCCTATCATGAGAAGGAATTGTTGTGTAGCAGGGCACTCGTGAACGAGTGATGCTACACTGTCCTCTCACTTATTCTATTCTAACAGTTACAATATCAATAACAACTAACATTTCTAACCAAATTGATCATAAGATAACATGATATTTAACTAATGCATCACAACTAATTATTAAACCACTGCATTATAAAACAATGCTCAATTCAAATAACATGATCACCATAGAATCATCACATCAACATATAAAACATTAACGAACAACTATTTGAATAAACAATAATCAAATCAACACAGAGTATCATAAATCATACTAATAATGTCATATCAAATGATCATGTCCACAAAAGGAATAACAACATCATCAAACTTCAAACCAACCAAATCAATTCATAATAGTATCATCATAGTATCAACGTATCAAGTTAAAGCATAGAAATTAATAAATCCAACAGTATGAGGGGTATTACACATATTATCATTAGTATATTGTTATTTAGTTGTTTAGGTCGGCCTAAGACTTATATAGGTGTGTCTAAGTCAGCCTAGGTGATATCCTAGGCATAAATAGGTATATATAGGAGGTTGTGAGTCTTGTTTCATCATCAAGTTGTGAAGTGTGTTCTAGCATTAGAGGTATTTGGAGGTTTTCCCCCTCGAAGTGGCTTGTTATTCTCAGTTATTATCAAGTATTTGCAGCATAATTCATATCATATTCTTCTATTGTGCAAGTTATTTCATAACACATCATCTTCATCTAAGGAAGTCACATCATTTTTGTTTGAAAGATATGCATTAGTTCCATCATTCTGTTGCAACATTATATCTACCCTAGAGTAGAAGAGCTTTCAGGAGAGGAGAAAACAAGATTTCCATCACATTCCATGTTTATATTTTTTAAATTACCCTCATCACCAATAGGGGATGCATTAAGAGAGGAATAAATACCATTTTTTTTCTTACCAATGATTGGATCCTTTTGTTCAAGTAGATATCTCCAAATTGTAGGAGCATTAGGAAAGGGGGAAAGAAGATTTTTATGACTCTCAACAAGTGTATCTTCTAACACCAAACTATATTCTTCACAACTAGGAAAGATATTAGGAGAAGAAAAAATGTGATTATCATGGTTATCTACAATTACATCTCATGTCTTATAATGTCTTCCCAAGTAGGAGAGGTAGGATTTTCATAGCTCTAAATCATTGGATCTCTTAACACCAACATATCTACTTCAAAAATATGTTTTTCATGATCGTTCAAGATTATATCCTCTTTCACTAAAGCATTCTCACAAGTAGGGGAGGTGTTGGGAGTTGAATGGAGATTAGGTAGAGTACTATTAAGAAATGTTTCAATGGTCTCATCTTCTTGTGTCATAATATCTTCCCAAGAGGGAGGAGGAGAGAGACAATCAAGCATTTCATGATTCTCAATGATTCTATCTTCTTTCACCAAAGTACCTTTGTCACTAGTAGGAGAGGTATTGGGAGAAGAATAATTATGGTTTTCATGATTATCTATGCTTGTATATTCTTGTATCATATCATCCTCACAAATGGGAGAGATTGTAGGGTTTGAGTGATTGATAGGGAAGGTGATATTCAGGATTGTGTAAATGGTTTGTTTCTCTTGCTCTAAGATGTTTTCATAATTAGGAAAGATAGTGGAAGGATGGCTAACATGTTTCTTAATTATCTCATCTCTATGCTCTACATTGAACTCATAAGATGGGAGTGTATGTGTAGGATCATGATGGGCCAAAAAGTTTCAATATGATGGGTATGTGGCTGACGACTTTTTTTTTACCCAAAATTGATAAAACGAAAAGAGCTTTTAAAGGATATTCTCATCTTTCTACCAATATAAATTATGCTTTACTTTGAATTTAATAAGTAATTATTATTTATTTCCTATTATAATTACAACTAAAGTCCCGATTGATAGGCTGATTGAAAAATGTTTATAGCTTTCAAATGGTATTACATTTTTTTAATCCAAAACATCTGTCACATTCTATGCTTCACATACTATAGGATTAAAAAAAGAAAAATTTAATTTCATGAAGTTTTGACCAAGTTAAGGTGGTCGGACATACTGATTTTTTATATTTTTAAAATTTGTAATAAACAATTCATAATTAATTATTTAATTAGAAAAAAATTACAAAAAATGCATCACATTGAGACATGAGTCCTCTACTTATATCTAAAATATTATAATAAAATATTATCATTTTATTGTTGTTAGGGTGGTCAGACAGACACCTACTTATTTTTTTCCTAAAATTTAAGTACTACTCCATTGAAATTTCAGATTTTCACCAAATAGATTTCTTTCTTAAACAAACCTAGTAGTTTAGAAACTACATTCAATTTTCTACAAATTCTATTCTTACATATTTTTGAAATAATATAGATAACTTATGCAAATTTTTACGTCAAGTTTCCTAACTCTGATTTTTCTGAATTTTTTGCCACTTAAGGGCCTATTTTTTCCATGATGATCCTGTACATACCTGCTATGGTGTACTTATACAATCCATTCTTAACCATTTCAAAGACCACATCTCTTACAAGAAAACATGCTAACATGAAAAATTAAGCTATCTAATATATGCAATGCTTAAAAAATGTAAACAAATGTGAAAAAGTAAGCTATCTAATTCATGCAATGCTTCAAAAATGTAAAAAAATGTCCTGTATATCTAAATATTTTCACTACTCAAATGCGTTTTTTGGAATTATTTTAAAAAATTGACTACACTAAATGGATGATTTGACCTGGATACATGAAACATAAATTCTTGAAACTTTCCAAACTAATATGGTAGGTTACCAACAAGCCTAGAAAGTACAAAAAATACCAAAATGCTTAGAAAAGTTGGTTTTTATAGGCCTCCAAGGACTTATTCATCCAAATGGGAATATGAGTCCCACGTAGGGTTTTTGATAGTTTTAGATAGTAAAAAACAAAGAGCACCAAATACCCAAAAATTTGGGAAAAAGGCATGTACAGGGACTAAATCACCTAGGTGGATGAAAGAGTCCCAAATTAGGGTTTGTAAGTCTAAATCAACAAATTCTAAGTTGATTTTAATGTGTCTAGGTTGTATGGTCAATTGACTATTTTTAATTATAGATTTCCAATGAAGTTGAATGATGCAAAATGCAAGAATGTGTCATATATGTACTTTTCACTAATGCAACAATTAGAAGCCCTAAATGCAATTCAACTAATGAAAATCTAATGTAAAGATAATGCAATCTAGATCTATGACTACAATTTTCCCAAATGACAAAATTCAAGGGTCAAAAGTTTGGGTTCACGAAAAATGAACACAAAGGAAATAGGGTTTCCACCTTTGAGGAAATGGAACTAAACCTACTTCACACTTTAGTTCATTTGGAAACCAAGATACCCCAACAAAGTGAATTAATTAAGGGAAGGACTAGGGGTTTCCTTGTGTTATTAATCAAGGGTTCACCATTAAATGAAGCTTCAAAGGAGAAATTCTAACTCTAATTCATTAAACCCTATAAACTTGAAAGTATTAAATCAAATTGACAAACACCATGAAACAAAAAAGTGCCTAGAAGAATGGAGAGGTAAAAAAAGGTCTAAAAACCTTGGAAATTATTTTTTTAAGGTGCACTGTGACTAATATGCCAAGTTGGGTGATTTAGTCTTGCTAAAGGAATTTGGGAAGAATCTAGAATCTACTGATATCTAATTTGGATCTATAAAAATCTTGCAAAAAGGGACTATGAGGACCCATACACCCAAATGGGAAATTTAGTGTTAATATTATGGTTTGACTGATATTTGTGTATCCTCTAGAGATATTTTGTATGCTTCATCTTGTCTAATTCTCCAATTTTTAAATTCTCAATTTTGGCTTGTAGGTGACTTTCCATGAAGATGAAAACTTCTTGACAACTTTGACAACTTTTGCAACTTTATCTACAAAGGGTCTTTAGGATCCAATTCACCTAGATCTACAATCACACATCAAAAGAGAAAAATGTTGTTGTGTTAAGGAATAGGGGTTTTCCTTAGTCAAACCCCATTTGAGTAATTAAATTTTGAAATGAATTGAAATAACATGAAGTAATGATGAATGAAACCTTGAATGTAACAACTACCAAACCTTGTTGAATCTTTGGAGTGAAGATTTTTAACTTGTATGACTTGTCTTCAATGGATGTAAATCTTGATCATGAAACTTGATATGGGTTCAAATGCTTGAACTTGGATCATAAATGCTACATCAACATGTTAGCTCACAAACGTACATGATGCATGAATCCCTTGACATAATGCTTGAATCTTGAATTGGTGCTCCAAAATGCTTGATAATCATCTCTTGATCTCTCTTGTTCTAATGAATTGCTTAGCTATAATATTAGAATGCTTCATAAGTTTTCTTAGGTGAAATTATGTGAAATAACCTTGTATTTATACTTTTTTATACCTAATTTCTTGAAATTAAAACACTAAAATCCGATATAGATCTAGGATAATAAAATACCACCAAGAATTTGATTTAAAATGGGTCCAAGTTAAAGAGGGATCAATACGCCAGGTTGGGCGTATGAGTCCCAGTTGCTTAAACCTGAGACACAAACTCCAAGAAATGTTTAAGTTTAATGCAACATTTAAAATCATGTCCTTAGACCTAGAGAGGACCTATATGCCCAAGGTGGTGTATGAGTCCCAGATCTCTAGATCTGGAACACATAACCAAAAAAATAATTTATGCTTTTTCCTTTGTTGAATGTCAAGATTATGCTTAGAAATGCATTTAATTAGGCTTGTGGATGCAAAATAGGACCAATTAAGGAAAAAATAAGCCCAATTTTAATTTAAAGGGCTAAAAACTTAATGTGAATATGTAAAATATATTACAACAGCAAATTAAGGCATCACTTAGCTAATCTTATCAATTATTCCTAAATTAATTGAAGAAAAGGGATACTTTTTCCATCATTGCAATTCAAAGAAGTTAATTCATATGCAATGTTAGGAAAAAAATATCTCATTTTATTCCTATAGTTTTAAAATTTTGAAAAAAATTATCCATGAAAAATTTTATTGGACTTCATTATTGTTGAAAAGTTAAAATTATTATTGCTTAGTGAGGATGACGAAAAATGTGAATCACAAAATAGTAATAATATAATGAAAGTGCAAATTCACAATTCAACAATCACTCAATGAAGCTCAAGATATTTTCTCAAAGATGATTAACGAAAAAAGTCATCATAGAAAAGACCATGACTTTCTCTATTATGGATTTCTCTTCAAAGTAACAATAAACATAAAAGAAAATTAATGATATGATACAATGATAATGATAAGATGCTCAAAGATAAATTATGATACCTAATTCTTGACAATGATAATGACAACTTTATTACTTGATAATTATAATTCTTGCTTGATTGATAATGTTTGATATTGATAGTTTAAAGTGTTATTAATCATAACGTAGGCTAGCTAGGATATATGAATGAACATAATATTTGTATTTATAGGCTTCACTTGATATTTGATCAATGGTGGAGATTAATTAGAAAGATGAATGGATAAAAACTTAAGATAGCATAAGACCTATAATTTAAATTTAATGGAGAGAAAATTAAAGTGAATTAAATAAATAAATTCATTTAATTCAAAATGATAGTGGAGAATCAATATAATATCATGTATTAAATTTTATTTAATCGCTCATAGCAAAAATTTCTTTGTGGAGTAGAGCGACAAGGTAGAAGATAGAGAGAAGTAGTTTCAATGTGTTCAAATATCACAAAATTATGGTTGGTAATTGAAACCACACTTGAGGTACAATAGGCGAGAATTATAGTAGAAAGATTGAGGACTATGAAAAGGACTGACGGAGAATGAGTTTCATGACCACATGCCCTCCAACATTCATATCCTTGCAATAGGTACAAATAAAGCCCCCCTCAATAACAAGCATCAAAATAAGTGTATCTTACTCATTCTTGAAAATAATTCTTTAAAGAAAAAAATTGTTAAGTTGATGCAGGAGCATCCAGTGGTGTAAGGGCAATCTTGCATCACCCAAAAATAGTTAAATTTTAAGTTTCTTAGTTTTTAGATGTTTTTACATTTTTGGATACCCTTTTTGTCATAATGAAATTCCCAATTTATGGTTTTTATTTTCTATTTCTGGGTTGAAAGATATTGCAGTTTTAGTTTCCCAGATTTGCACCTGAAAATCTTCCGAGTTAGATTTGAGGCACTTAGAGTTCTCAGAACGGCCCCGAAACTTGCTGAAATCGGTGTAGCATATTTTGAGCACGTTATTGACTTGAAGACCTTTTGAATGGTTCAAACAGTTCGTGAATCGAAGTCCCAGATCAAAAGTTATGGCCCCGGGAAGTTGGCGCACTTTCTATAAGATACAATTGCAAATGTTCTTTTGAAATTTGAACTTCAAGTTGTAATTTTTGGCGCCAAATTGCCTAAACTCAAATTTGAATGTTGTCTTGGCTCCAAACTAAAGAGGAGCTCTATTTATGGGTGGGTTTCTAATTTTTGGGTAGCTTTTCGGGGACAAGGTCGCATATTGCGAAAGGGTTATTCTGTAGCTTTCTATAACTTGCATGTGTTGTAGAACTTGGGGATTTGAGATCCTCTACATGTAAGAAGCTCCATTTTTGAATAATAAAATTATTCTCTTATTTGTGGGTTATTTTCTAAGTCTCGGGCTAGCCCTCATCAAGTGGTATCAAAGCGAGGTTTTCTTGAGTGTGTGTATAGATCGTCGCATCGTGGAGGCGCTTCCACTGTGACCGTGGTTGTGGGTCGAGAGGTCAAGAAAGCCGCCTAAGAGTGATGCCTCGTAGGCATGGTGGTGCTGAGGTGCTCGAGGCAAGAGAAATGCTGGTGGAACAGATGCAATCGCGCCTCCGTGGTATCGTGAGATTGATGTGTTACAAGAGAAATTAAGAAGAGGGTTAAACCTGAGGGATGAAAGTGAGGATAAAGGAGAGGAAGAAGAAGCAATTGATCAAGACCAAATGCAGCTAATAAGGTCCATTTCAAAGATTAGGAAAAGACCCAAAGCATAAGTCCCTACTATTCCGTAATCAATCCCTAAGAGCTGATCGACCGGATCAACAAGCTAGAAGAATTTTGAGTATGAGGAAATAGAGACCCGTGATTGGGTAAAGTTTAGAAACGCAGTCGGCGGGCCATGATTTGGTGGAAAGAGGTCTAGTTGGAAAGAAATTGAAGAGGAAAAAGGCAAAGATCACTATATGGGATCACATGGTAGAGAAACCGCAGCGCTGACTAATACGAAGTTAGATTCAAGGAGTTGAAATTGTAAGGGTTGAAG
>VDFB02121568.1:0-15739 GCA_007258455.2 Sequoia sempervirens | reverse complement strand
CATGAAAATTTCTAGTATTCAGATAATTATAAATGTGGGAATACCATTCCCCTGAGTCTATGTGAGCACACATGAGACTATCAAGTTCAAGTTGATTCAAGATAGCAAGAGAGTGGAGAATGTGAACCACAAAGTGGTACTCTTCTATACCATCATCTGAGAGTACAAGGGAGGTTGCGCTCGCCATTGCATCCACGTGGAAATTTCTCTCCTAAGAACATTGTCTATTGTGAGGGAAGAAAAATGATCAAGGATAAAGCCAAATATCGATACTAAAATAACTTATTTTTCTTAGCTTGATATGCTCCTGTGATTTGGTTTACAATAAGTTCAGAATCACCATGAATGCAAATATTTTTAATTTGTAATAGCATAGCAACACGTAAGTTAACAATAAGGAGTTCGTACTCAACGATATTATTAGTACAATGGAATTCTAATTGAAAGGATAGAGGAACCGACTTTCTTTCAAGTGAGATTAAGACCACACCTACCTCATAAACCAATTTGACATATCAATCCATCAAAAAACATCTTACACATAGGTTCATGGTCCAATGCAAAGATATTTTCATCCGAAAATAAGTCCATATTAGGGAAGGAGTGAGACGAGGGAGCTTCTGCCAATTGCTCAGCAATAGCTTGTCCTTTAACTACCATCTGAGTTATGAACTTGATGTCGAACTTAGAGAGAAACATTACCCATTTTGCTAACCTTCTCGAAAGATTGGTTCTTTTAAATAAATGTTTAAGATCACATCTTACAATCACATGGGTTTCAACATGGAGAAGATAATGTCGTAAATTTTGCAATGCAAAAATGAGAGTGAGATATTGTTTCTCTATAGTGGAATATTGAGTCTCATAATCAATCAGAATATAACTAATGTAGTAGAATGTTCTTTCTTTACCATCATCATCATCATGTTGAGCTAGTAAAGCTACTAAGGAATGAGGTGATGTAGAGATATAAAGTAAAAAGGGTCTATCCTGCATAACTAGCCTCAAGATAGGAGGATTGGCCAAATAACTTTTGATTGACTCAAAAGCTTTATCACACTCATCATCCCATTAGAAGCAAACATCTTTCTTCAATAAACGTGTGAATGGAAGGGTATGATCAACCAATTGAGATACGAATCTATGAATCACCTAGATCTTCCCTTACAAACTACGTAGTTGAGAGATGTTTTTAGGTGGAGGCATGTTAACAATTACATCAATTTTATTTGTGTCAACTTTGATTCCCTGGTGAGAGATGATAAATCCTAAAAGTTTGATGACATCTACACCAAAGAAACACTTAAGAGGATTTAGTCTCATCTTATAGAGTTGAATCCTTTCAAAAAAAAAAGAAGATTTTTGACATGATCCTGACAAGTCGTAGACTTAACCAAGATGTCATCGATGTAATATTCTAGGATTTTGTGAATGAAATAGTGAAAGATAATATTCATCACTCGTTGGTAAGTTGATCCAACATTATTTAACCTAAATGACATGAATACACAATAGAAAGTACCCCAAGGGGTAGTAAAGTTTGTTTTGTACTGATCTTTCGAGTTAATACAAATATGATTATAGCCCAAGAATCCATCCATAAAGGAAAATAAGGTATGGCATGCAGTTGAGTCCACAATCATGTTGATATTAGGGAATGCAAAAATTATTTAAGAGAAGCCTTATTGAGATCATGAAAATATATGCAAATACAATAGGACCCTCAGGTTTACTAGCGACAACTATATTTGATATCTAAGGTGAATAGTCAATAGGACAAATAAACCTAGCTTTTAGAAGCTTCTCTATCTCAGTCTTGACAAATAAAGCAACCTTGGGATTCATCCTACAAATATTTTGTTTAACAGGATTGGCATCGAGACATAAAATGATATTATGAACTACTTGGATTCATCAATACCAAGCATGTCCTCATATGACCAAGTGAAAATATCAGGATGAGAATGTAACAAATTAGCATGTTGTTTAGACTCTTTTGAAGAATGGCATTTTCCAATCTTAATTTTTTTTTTTGAAATATTTGGGATCCATGAGAACATTGGAATAATCCACTTTAAGGGGAGTAATATAGTCCTCAGGATGAGGTGTAGGAGCACTATCATCCATATTAGATAAAGGGGCCTTCTCATCAATACTCATAATAGATTCTCCAAAATATGCATATTTTTCAAGCAATATGGGGAATCGTCACTTATGGTGATAAGAAGGTAAGTGAGTAGACACCTAAGAACTCTTCTAGCACTTCATCTAAAGAAAAAAAATATAGAGGAACTTTGTTAGATTCTTCCTTGTTTTCAATAAATTCAGGATGAATCAATTTAAGAGAAGGAGGTTTGACAGAAATCATGTTGATATTCAACCATGGTTTCACCTTAGATTTCTTGTGATGGTATCCAAGTCCTATATTATACCCACGAGGATCAAACTCTATAGGGACTTTAATACCTTGTTGATGCAAAGCAAAAGACTCAACTAAATCAACTTGACACAACTTGAACCATGATCCATCATCAATAATGACAAAATGCAACCTAAGTCATCTTGAGAACATTGCTATAATGGCCTAATGGGAACTTAGCAAAGATATCAACATAAAAATTGTGAATATTGGATTGTAAATGCCTTCCACAATATATTTCATTGATCCCAAGTCCAACCATAAACAAACAATGCATAGATTTGTTCAAACATCAAGAAAACTAGGTTTTTTTTGCTATTTTCAAGCAAAATGAGACACAGTCTACCATAACTCATGCAAATGAATAAATGAATCTTTTTTCCTTTAAAGGGTTTTTAGAACATGTAAAAACATAATTTTTTCACAAATTTTCATCACTTTTTGACAATGGGATAAAAAGATATGAATTTTCCTTATCTATTAGAAACCTTAGTTCCTAAACAGGGATGTTAGGAAGATTGACATGGTAGACCAATCAAAAAATATTTTCTTTAGGACTGGTAAGAAAAAAATTAAAATTTAATACAATTATCTTTCCATCCATATAAGTTTTAGTACCGTACCACTCCGTACAAATCTGTACTGAGCGAAATAGCAACAAATTTACAGGAAAATCACAAGAAAATGACCCCAAAAATGATTCAAATCTTAATTCCAACTTCACCAAGATTTTGGATCAAGTTTACAAGGCCTATTTATTCCCTTACAATCAGTTCCTCACATCCAACCAACCCTTTAACCAATTTGTTAACCAAAATGACATTTTGACACTTTTTTGCAAAGTTGCTTGACAACATTGTGCAACTTTTATATCTTTTATCCAAATGACCCCAAACTTTTACAAATGAATCCAACTGATCATTAATGGTCAAAAATGAACTTATTGACATAAAAAAACACAAAACAAGACAAAAACTCAAAAATTGATCTCATATGCATGAGGGTGCCCCTGCACCACTTGTTTATTACGTCCACAACCTTTACCTCCATAATCGTATTTAGAAAAGAGATTGAAACCAATACCATAATGTGTTTTCAATTCCTGGAAAGGAGGATTGATGTAAAGGTGTGATCCCAGCTACAAGTATCATACTCCTTTATAGGAACATAATCATCTTTCTTAGCAGGAATTCAAACACTAACCACCTTAACAAAAGTGTGATTATCTTCCTTAGTAGAGGTGCGATCATCCTCCTTAGAAGGAGCATGATCATATTCCTTAGTGGGAGGACCGTTAGCTTTCTTGACAGAGGTGTATGAGATCATCAAAATGTCTAGGTGGACAAGGTCTACTTTGTACTCCCTGATATAGAACTTAGTAAAGTCCAAGGACCCCTAATCATCACAAGACATACATTCAATTTAGAAGAAGTAGGAGGGGTAGACAAGATTCTTTGCTTCGGGATGAACTTCCTTAGGGACATCCATCTCAAGAGTAGCCTTTGAAACACACACTACTAGAGTAGATGTCAATGCATCATAAGATAATGAAGAAATAAAGTTTTTAAGAGTAGGCACAACTAAGGCCTGAACAACAATTACCATTTGACATAAGTGTATAGCATCAAGATTAGCCTTGATTGTAATTACTTCATTATTAGCAACAAATTTCATGGAATGGTGCAAAGTGGAAGTGACTACTTCCAAAGCATGAATTCATGGTCTTCCCAAGAGAATGTTGTAAGGTAATTGGCCTGACATAACATACACCAAGGTGGGTACAGTAACGGGTCCCAACCTCAAAGGCAAGATTATTGTGCCTAAGACCAGCATTATTGAACCTACAGATGTACAAAGAAGAAGCAACAAGAGAAGATTAATCAATTTTAATTTTAGGTAACAAGTCGTTGCTACATACGTTGAGAGTTGAATCAGTATCAATGAGAGCACACCTAATACAAATTTTATTAATATAAACTATTATCATTAAAGGATTCACTTGCTTTTGTACCTTTGAAGGTGGGGGATCATACAAATGGAACATAATATTCAAAGAATCCACACGAATATGATCCATCAATGCATTAAAGGAGACACCTCTAAGAAATCATATAGGGTGTCATCCAAAATATTAAAATCCTATTTAGAGGATGCATTATCAAAAGCATTGAAGTTTTGAAGAAAAAGATCCAACATGATTTGATTCACGTTAGGTTCACCAAAATGTAAAGGAGGGGATTCATTACTCTCGAGACTCAAGACAAACAGAGTCTACAAGGAGAAAATAACCCTTGGGTACCTCAAGAAATAAAGCTCATGTGACAAGATAAAGAATAAAGAATATTTTTTACAACTTGATTAAATCAAATGATAAGATTTCTTAATAACAAAAATTGATAATAAAATTACAACCTATAGATTATGGAAATAGAAACCTTAAAACTCATGAATTCTGTCCCCAGGAGGGTTAATCCTCAGTCATGGATGACATGTCATAGGGATGTCTATGCCCCATGCTATTGTCCCTATCAAAATATAGATTAAAAACCTTAAGTCTACACCATCCATCTCCTCAAATTCGTACATCTGCACACAAGATGGACATGGAAAAATGTTGGGGTTGTTTTGGGGCTTGACTTAGTCAAACTCCTATTTTGGTGTTTCCACCTCCATAGACATCTAGATAGATAGTGATAGACAAAAGACATGAAATGTAAAGACATGTGATAAAAAACCCTATTGTGGAGGAGAACCCCTATCACGAATAAACAATACAAATAGATGATAGTAAATAGACAAGACAAATAGATAAGAGAGCATTACTAATAGTTTGTGGCTTCCATCTTGGCTTGATAGATTTTATGTACTTGCTTGCAAGAGATCCTTGACTATTGTTTTGATAAGTGAATTTGATAGAGCTTCGCTACAGAGAGCAAGAGAGAATGAGAAAAGATGTAGAAGAGAGAATGAGATGAAAGAGAGTGAGAAATGAATGAGAATGAGAGTGAAAAGAGGAATTTTGTGAGGTTGCATGGGTTGGAAGAGCTATTACATTCACGTTCATGCCATGATGACATGTGCTATAAGCAAAGGATGCGAAATATTCTCATTTGAATATTGAAAAGTTTGGGGATGCTAGAGCGTTTGCAAATGTTTGTACATCGCATGATTTTTCTAATCAAAAATTTGTAAGAATGAGGTGTCTAAAATATTAACGCTTCATTATTGTCCCCCATAAAGTTGGAATCATGAAATTTTGACTCATAAGTTTTTATCATAAATGTGGTGGGGTGGCATAAATGCACGGGGAGCTAGATGCTCAAGTGTTAAATTGCCACGGGGTGCAATTTTATGACACTACAACAAGCTATGATTTTTCATGGTGGTGGATAATAACATATTTCCTTATGAAGATAAAAACAACCCAATCACAAGATAGACAAGGTACAAGCATTTAAACAATATTAGAAAGTTCACAATTATGCTTTGAGGAGTAATTGACCAAAAGGAGCATTGACATCATCTATACCTCCTCATAATTATAATATGCCATCAAATCTAAATTTTAATAATAACCCTAAGGCACCCAACACAATTATTCAACCATCTTCTAGTTTGCATTCCTAATCTACCTGGAGACAAATGAAGCTTGCTCACTCTCAAATGAATGAATCCCTATCAGATGAATGAAATCATTAAACATTCCCATCTCTAAACATCCACACCCCATCGATGAATCAAACACACCTCCATCATATTGCCAAGATAGCCTAAAATCATTAGCCGACTCAAAGCCTGGGCATAAGGGACCACTGAACACATTAACCAATCTTAGAACCCCGGCCCATCAGATCATTGATGTCCCTCCATGACCTGATTTTGATTCCATCCCCTTGGCCATCAGCCCAGACTCCAACCCTGATATCACCTATCCCATTCATTCTCACTCCAACCATGACCCAACATGACGGGGCTGATCCTCATGTCATAGCCGACGGATGATTTAACTATCACCATCTGATTGATCAGATCAGTGGGTGGTGGAATCCATCGGAATCCCAGGCTGTCCGAGGATCCAGCCACATTATTTTAAAATACAGTCCCAGACTTTAGCAATTTCCTTGGCTCATGGGTTTCATGACTCTGACCCCATGCCCATTCCTCGTGAAGCCGCAGCCACTGGAATCATGGAGGCCATAGGGTGAGGACCAAGCCCCTTCCCTCATGTGCCCAGACTGCCAAATGGGGATGTGAAGATCTTTACTAAAAAGGAGGGTCATAACCATTCCTTGGAGAAGGTACGGGTATGAGTCAAATCGTCTTTACGAGCCTTGTTGGATGCTTGAATCGGCTGAGTCCATTTGTTCCCACATCACCACACGAGGAGCCATTGCATAATACGACGTTGACCAAGATGAAAACCCTCAAAGAAATCCATATCGGCCAAAACTGGACCGAAGGAGACAAGGAGAAGGCTAAAATGGTTAGACTTCAGTGTGGAGGTTTTGATCGCTTCAAAATTAAGCCTATTTGGGGTGAGGTGGCCATGGTTCTAATGCGTTACTTTACCTTAGATGGGAGGTACACAACTCTTTATGGGCACCACTTCATTCTGTTAAATCACTTCCGACATGGTAAGCTTGTATTGTTCCCTTTCTATCTTCTATTGTCTTTGGAGAATGGGATTTTGGACTTTAGAAAGAATCCTAAAAATCCCTACTTGCATGAGGGTTTGATGTTGTTGATTATAGAACATATAAAAGCTAAATATGTGATTGTGTCCCCTATTCCTGGTAAGGCCGAAATGACCAAGAAGAAGGCTAAGATTGGTGGGAATAGTCAGTTAGAGGAAGAGGAAGATGATGTGGGTACGAAAATTAAGGATGAATCTTTTGCTTGGTCGGATGGTTACCATATGGACCTAGATTATACCCCATCTACTGGGGGTAAGAAAAGTTCTACTAAAAAGGCTAATCCCTTTTCTTCACGTGCAAAATGCAAAATTCAGGTTGCCTATGAAGAGGTGGCTTTGGAAGGGAACCAAAGTAAAAGGAAGAATTTGAAGTAGGGGCTGGTGAGTTCCCATGTTGTGGTGGAAGATTTGTAGGAGGGAATTGGGGTTAATAAGGTTTGTGAGGTGGAAATTTTTTTTAATGAGGAGAATATTCAGGATGGTGATGGAGATGGGGGGGTCCCAACAGTTGGCAAGGCAAATAATTTTGTTGATTTAGAGGAGTCCCTTGCTGTGTCGGCTTCTAAAGACAAAGGAAAAGAAAAGGTTGTTACGCCTGATGGCTGCTAGGAAGGAGACCCTCCGATGAGTTCCCACCAAGGGAGGGGTTTGTATTGGGGTGCGATGGACTTTACTTAGGCTTCTAGGTTGGTAAAAGAAGGGGAATATATCTTTTTTAATCTACTTATGTGGCTGGTTCAAGAGGTTCAAGACCTCCATGGAAAGTATGACATGATTGCTCAATGCAACATCTCTACCCTGAGAATCTTAATGTAGGATTCTATTTTTAGTATGGTTAGGTTGGTGAATTCTAATATTGGCCTAATGATGGAGGATGTTGCTAATTTGAAGAGTGACCATGGGCCAAGGTTGTCCACTGTGGAAAGGAATTCCCTGTAGATGTGTAAAGATATCAATGCTTTGAGTAATCTCAACAAGGAAAAGCTTGAGTCCCCTACTGAAGGTTTAATGTTTATGAACGAAAAAGCCAAGGAATGGACTAGTAAATCCTTGTTTAATGATCTGACGAAGCAAGATGGTGATGAGGACAATGAAATGGGTAAAAGGATTGTTGATTTGGGGATAGGGCCGAGCGTTCGTACTTAGAGCAAAAAAAAGAAGAAAAATGTGGTGTTGATGTAGGATGTCGAAGAAATCATGGAGATGCACAATAAGGTGATATCCAAGGATTTGGAAGCAACTAGGATGTTAAAAGAACTTCTTTATTTGCTGCTTTGTTTTGCTTGTGGCTTTTCTTGCTTTTTGTTGATGGGTGGTTGATTGTTGTTTAATTAGCCTAGTTTTTTTTGGTGGGGCAACTTATATGCTTTATCTTCGTGCTACCTTTTCTTTTGTATAGGGTTTCAGGGCCCCTTCAAAACTTGTTTTATGCTAATAAAAAACATTGAGAGTGTTTGGTAAAAAATTACACAGCTATCTAATAATATTAGGAGCCTCAACAAATGTTGTACTGCTATCTAGAATTTAGTCTAAACACCTATTAAATCAGAAAAGAAAGTAACCTATTGAGACATGGCTGAGGCTAATGTCATAAGATATTTAAGTCACATCCATATGAAGTTTTTTTATAGACATAAAGGTTTATTGGTATATGGATATTCCTTAATTTTATGGCATGTTGTTGAGTTGACATTGGTCCAAAATAATAAATATATATGTGGCAATAAACTTCTTGTACATGCAGCTATCATGGAGAGGTGTTCCAAATCATATTAAAATCAAAAGAGAACTAAGAATGAAACATATGATTATTGAATATAACCAAAACATTGAAATTATTTATATAGAAGTTGAACTAGGAATCTATAGTCCAATTGGATGGGAATTTGATAACAAAGGAATGTGACAAATAAAGTGTCAAAATATGGCTAAATTTTCACCGAGTATTGAAATTTTGATTGATTTAGATGTAGATTCTTCCTTAGAGGGTGGGGAATAATTTGTTGAAACCTTCCAAAAATTCATTTCTAGATTTACCAAAAAAACACACAAAAGAAGGAAATAAATTTTTAATGGAAGACCTCTTGAAAAATTGGTGTAGAATACATAATTCTACACATTTTGAATTCACTTGTTTCTCTTTCCTTAATTTATACTAGCACATAAAGGGAAATGTATTGAATAAAAAATCTTGTGTCATTCTTTCTCCTCGAGAAATTAGAACTCCAATCATACAGGGTTAGATTGAAGAAACATAAAAAGAAGGAAAACCAATAGTTCTTACATAGACACCAAAAGTAACATTAGTTCAAAATAATTATTTTGTTCCAAGTATGAAACCAAAGAGTCTAGTAGAAAGGAAATATTATTTTTGAATGCTTAGATTTGATGGTTTTAAGTCTAAGAAAGGAGTTGGATTTGACATGGAGTAATTAGTCCTCAAGATAAATCCTTCTTAGTTGCATCTTATAGGTTACAATTTCACGATACTGACAATGTAGCAGAATAAGAGGTCCACATTCATGAATTGTTGCTATCTCATAAGAAAGGAACAAAAAAGCTACAAATATTCAATGATTTAGAACTAGTAGTAAGATAAGTTAAGAAGTAGTGTATTTTTTATTATAAGGAATTATTTAATTATAGAAATTGGGTATGGGACTTGATAGAAGGATTTAATGTTATCAATATTTAGTCTATTCTTAGAAAGAAAAATCATACTATAAATGCATTGGCTATTGTAACAAGTATATTATAATCCTAACATTGTTAGGTTTGAAGATTTTTTTAGTCAAATTAATATTTATACCTTTAGTACCTAATAATATTAAAAAAATGCAAGCACTTGAAGATGATCAACACACATAAGAATCCATCACAGGGTCTAGTGCCTTCAAAACTGTGAAAATTATAAGTGAAGCTAATAGAGAAGAGGTAGAACTTGATGAGGAAGGAGTAATAAATCTAAAAAAAAATAGAATCCTAAAGGGGATGGTGGAGTTAGAAATATTATTCAATAATATTATTGTGGTAGACAAGTAGATAAATTAAAATTAAAAGGAGGAAAATCCACTTTAGGGATGAAAAAAATCTTATAAACATATTGATTGCCAAGCTATTCACTTCAAAAGAGAGGAATAATATTTCCAAAGCATTCAAGGATTATCATCAAGTAATAGATAGGAGTTATGAAGACTTAAAAACCTATTATACATCTATTATCACACATATTATACCATTAAAACTAAATATGAAGCCATGTAGGAAAAAAATCTTATAAATTCTCTACTCAAACCCTTAATATTCTAGGAAGTTAAAAAACTATTATTTGCTCGAATAATATATCTTGTAACACATTCCACTTGGGTGGTTGATATTATACTTGCACAAAATAAGAATGGAAAGATTAGGTTGTGTATTAAATTTTGGAATTTAAATATAGCTTCAAAGAATGATAATTACCTTTTCCCTTCCCTAGTTGATGTATTGCAAATGGTAATATGACCAAATAATTTGATTCTTGAATGGATATTTAGGGTATAATCAAGTCATGGTTAACCATGAATATAGATTAAAAATTTCTTTCACTATTAAGTGAGGTACATTTTCATGTCGAATAATTCCATTTGGTCTAAAAAATGTTGGAGCTACATTCTAGCTCAATATGGATATAGAATTTAAAGGTCTAGTTGAAAAGTTTATTATAATTTGTATGCATGACCTAATGGTATTTTTCAAAAATAGAAGAGATCACATAGTGTATTTAATATAAGTATTTCAAAGATACAAAGATCATCACATAGCTTTGAACCCAACAAAATGTGTTTCCAAAGTAATTGGAGGAAAAATCATGGTTTATCTAATATTAAAGAGGAATATCTGCCAATCCAAAAACATTAGAGGCTATTATGAAGAAATATCTTCTTGCAAGAAAGAAAGAACTAAATTTTTATTTTGGGAAGATCAATTTTATAAGAAATTTCATAACTATATTTTCAAAATATTGATTTCATTAAATCCCATGTTAAAGAAAGACATAAAAGTAGAACATAATCAAGAAGCTAAAGAGGCATTTGATGAAATAAAGAAATCTATTGTGGAAGCCCTTATTGTTGATTCTAGATTATTCAAAGTCTTTTCATATCTAGTCTTTTGCTTCAAACCACACGTGATATAATGTTAAATTAGAGGAATAAATATAAAGAAGAAATACTAATTTCCTTCATGAGTGTACTTTTAAAGATTTTGAATTAAGGTACCCAAATATTGAGAATCAAGCATATACTCTAGAAATAGCAATCAAAAAATTATTCCATTATATATTATGAGAAGCTAGGTAGTTTTTGTTATACTCTCTATTGTTAAATATTTATTGATGAAAAATAAATTAGGAAATTTAAGGTTTAAGTGGATTACAATCTTACAAGAGTTTGATATGGAAATCACCTCCATGAAGTTAGAGGTCTGACAAGTCTTAACCAAAGTAATGGTTGAAGTAGATCCAATCTTATCTTGTCATCAGTATGTAGTCGATGTAATCTCAAAAAATGAGTGGTATAAAGATATCATTTAATATTTTATAAGGAATAAATTTAATCTACATAGAAATTTTTCTTAGAAAAGAGCCTTACTATTGAAATATAAAATTACATGATCAAGGGAGGAGATTTATTTCAAATAAATCATGAAGGGTTTTACTTAAGATGTTTAATGAGAGGAGAAGTAGTTCAAATCATACAATATTTTCATATTAAGTTTGGTATGGGATTTGGATCAAGAATTGTAAGCACACAACCAAAGTTTGTAAGTTGGATATTACTGACCAATAATATTTTAGGATGCTAAATACACATAATCATTTCATATCTACTAGAAATTAGCAATAAGAGAGAGAAACCCAACCCGACCTTTACATTTTGTCATGGAAATGTTTTCATTTGTACAATGGGAAACATAATTCATTGGGATGATTAATCTACCTTATTTAAGACACGTGTATGTTTTAACTTCTACTTATTGTTCTACTAGGTGGAATGAGGTCTATTGCCTCAAGCAATGCATGATGGAAGGGCTAGTTAAATTATTAGAAGAAAAAATCTTGAACAGGTTTAGGGTACCTTATGTTATTCTATGTGATAATGAACCTATCATTTTATCTTTAAAGTTTTTCAATTATGCCTTTGAACATGGCATTGTGTTAAAGTTTTCAACCAACTATTACCCTCAAGGGAATAGAGTGGCCAATTCCATGAATAAAAAATTGTTAAGCATCATTAAAAATACATTGGAAAATAATCCTAAAGATTGACACACCTTACTAAATATTCCCTATGGCTAGATAGAAAAAGAGTTAAAGAAACCCTAGGAACATCCCTATACCACTTAGTTTATGAAATTCATCTAGTATTTCTAGTCAACTCGAAGACTCTTACCCTATATTCTATAAATGAATATTTAGTTATGGATGATAAATTAGAAACAAAATTACTCCAAATTCTACAATTAGAAGAAAAGAGGCAATTTCATTGATAAATTTATATAACATTAAGGAATAGTAAAGAGATGGTTTGATAAGATGGTGAAGGTTAAGGTTTTTATTATTTCTTACTTAGTCTTGTGTTAGGACAAAGCACATGATAAAAAGGGTGAGAATGGTAAATTTGACAAATTAAGGTTAGTTCCTTTATGAATTTATTAAATATTGGGTGGTAGCACCTACAAACTTAAAACCATGAGTGGAGAGGATGTTCTTCTACATGTTAACTAATAATTCTTGAAGCACTATTTTTAAGCCTAGGTAGTTCAAAAACTACCTTGTGAATAGTTAGTTAGGTGTTTCCTTATGCTATCCATAATTTTCTTTAGGTTAGTGTATTTTTTTCTTTTTTTCTTTTTCTAGTTTTGGTGGTCCTTATTTTGATAAAATTCTTTAAAAAGGTAAAATTACAATTTTTTTTGATGAATTATTCCAAAGGTATTCCTTTAAGAAAGAATAATCTTATTTTAATTTTATAGTTTTGACATTAGTGCTAGCTTACTTGTTGTGCCCCATGATAAATTTTTTCCCTTTATGAATACATGTTGAAGTACTCTTTGAAACCTCATACTTACCATCAAACATGATTGTGATTAGTGGTTATAGTTATATATTTAGTGAAAAATCTAAAAACAATATTTTTTTATCATTGTGATTCCCAACCCAATAGCAAGCTTAATTTTTTACATTGTGAAAATCTCCTCAAGTTATTAAATTAATATAAAATAAAAGAATAAAATAAAATCAAGAGAATTCAACTAATTGGGTGAGTCAAGTGACTCTACTAGGGCTATAGTGAAGGGCACATAATCTATTGAGAGGGTGGGTGAATTAGTAGATCAAATCTATTTAAAACTCTTAGTTCAATGCACATATCAAAAAACTTGAATCATCATAACCACTAACTAAGCAACATCAAGAGCACACAACACACATTCACACAAGAGAATGCCAAATATACATGAAAACCCAAGATGGGAAAAACCACAATGAGAATAGCTACTTGGAACTACTGTTTGAATCCAACCTCACAAAGTAGGAATGTACGAGTAAATTTTACAATATGAAGTAGGAACCAACCTATTGGAGACACCAATCCCCTATTGTGTTTGTAGGTGCCAACCTACGAGAGACACCAATCTCCAAATGAATCAGTACAACAGGTAGAACACTAGTCCTACCCGATTACAAAGATAAAGCTTGTGCACCTTCCAATGTAGCTGAATACATCTCATACACTTTTGTATTGGTTACAGACACTCTTCCACAATTCTTATGATCTTCTGATACTGACATATACATTGAGATGCAAATCCTCTAAATTCACAATCATCTCCTTGTATATTCACCACCTTCTTCACCACCTTCTTCAATTTATACCTTGTACATAATTATAATTCACATTATGCATCTGCACAATAGAGAAATATATACATGACAATTCATTAACCCTCTTCCATGTTGGTCAGGGGTTCACAAATAACCCAGATGACATAAGGTGGACTTAAATTCAAAATACATGTAATGTGTATCAGGTCAGTCCTAATTCAAATTTAGTTTCCACCAAAATAAAATGATACCGTGTGCTACCACATGAACCTTAACTAGGTCCTATCTTAACACCACACACAAGATTTGAATTTCGCACACAACTAGTCGTTACTGTACACAAGCCTTGAACACTAACAGGTTGATAGACAAGAACAAAGAAATTTTGTCACTTCAATCTTTTTGCATGCTAAACATATCCTCTAGAAACTCAAGAATAAGATAGAACATGTGTAGACATACTCTCCTTTGAAACCACAAAGCTAAACTACATTTCTAAAAGAAATGCTAATGATTATTGTATCTTGAGAACTAAATTGAAACATTCTGGTACAGACTTCTAGACCACCACTGTCATAGTGAATGGATGCAAGCATGATATTGCAAGTATATAATAGTCATGCAATCACTCCTTAACATCTAATAATATACATTTCTTGATTTTGTGTCCTGACAGTAAAATTACCAACACATAGGTATGCAACCATACTGAACTTCTGACATACAACATACTTCTACAAATATTCTGCAACTCAAAATGATAAGTCAAGGGGAATATAATGATAATTCAAGTAACATTACATACTTAGGCCTTACACAAATAACTCCTTTGACATCAAAATAATTACTGCATCAAAGACAATCTCTGACATCAACTACATCACTGACACCCTTTGACATCAATGACAACCTTTGTTCAAAAATCTCCCCCTTTGTCATTGATGGCAAATAGAAAAATGTTGGGCCACCCATGAAACTAGCTAGACACACACAAACACATTTCCCCCCCTTAGATTGATTTCTCCCCCTTGGAAGATATAGCATTTTGAGTTCACTTTCTCCTCCTTTGACATCAATGACAAAGTTCAACACTCCTATGAGTTCCACTTCTCCCCCTTTTGTATTTTTAGTACTCTAATCACTCTAGAAACCTATTTTTCAGATCCCCCCTGAGTCCAAACCACACTACTACTGAAAATATTCCACAAGACCACCCAACCTTCTTGTGGTAGGGAGACAAAGCTCCCCCTTTCCCTATGCTCATCTTTGGTTCAAGAGGAGGGAGTAATAACTCCCAACTTATGTCGGAGAAACTCAAAATTCTCCTTAGGAAGTGGTTTAGTGAAAATGTCTGCAACTTTCTCCTTGGTCTCATCATATTCCAACTTCACCTCCCCTTTTGTAAGGAAAGCAACGGTGCGGAAGCAACTTTCCTAATGTCAAAACCATAGGGAAGTAAGCAGACAGTACTTTTAATTTTTCTAATTACAATCCAATTAAGACACACATGAAAGATTTATAGAAACAAAGAAGATACTCAAAGACAATGAACAATAGGATTTATGTGGGAAACCCTTTCGGGAAAAAACTCACCACACCAAGCTGAATCTCTTTGTATTACAGTAACAACAATTACATACAATCAGAAATACAACTCTCTAGTATTAGTTCACAATAGCTTCATTCACTGTTCATCTAGTTACAGAAAATTCTCTCAATAGTTCAATTCACTCACCCTCTCTCCAAATCAAAATCAACCCTT